>VZTZ01048481.1:470189-507020 GCA_013400955.1 Drymodes brunneopygia
TTTTTTTTTTTAATTTTTTTTTTTGAACCTTCTTTGAGCTCTTTATCCAACAACCTCTGTCTGCACTGGGTGACATAGTCCATGTTTAGCAGAGTCCAGCCCATCTCAGTTTGTCCATATGGCCCCTGCAACAAAACACATATTATTCTAGCATGTAACCTGCCAGTTAATGTAATATCCAGCTGATGGTTGCCATTTTACCAGTCTGGTGTTGCTTTTCTTCTCTTTTCCTGTCATGCCACTATATTGGCACACTGTAGCTTCTCTGGTTTCTTTTACTTGCAGTTCTTGCAGAAAGTTCCCATCAAATAATTTCGTTAGAAACAAGAAGACTCTGTGAAACCCCTAACATCTGTATCCACATCCCACACGGTGACTCTGCAATGAACCCAACTACCCAAGAGACTTTAACTCTTTCACTTCCAACTGGTTTCTGGTTGCTGTAGTCAGTGAAGATTTGCACATATGGAAGAGTCTTGATGATTTGCACATGTGTGGAGTCTTGAATCAGCACTTTTGTTCCACCTCTGCATTCCTTCACTTTTGTTCCACCTCTGCATTCCTTCATTCTGGAGCAGTGGTTCTACTGCTCTGCTCAAGCCCTGTAGATGTTCTATAAAGAGTGGTAGCCCATTCTAGCCATTTGGTGCCTCTGTAGTGTTTTCAGTTTGAAGTAGGAATTATGCAATTGTGATTTGTAGGAAATTTTGGAGGCTAACAGTAGTCTGTAGGTCCAAAAAGACTGGAAACAAATGTTCTAGCAGCTACTCCCCTTCAGCTGTATCTTTTGGCACAGTGCAATGTCATCAGCAAAATACAGTTTTCCTTGAGTTTTCACAAGGGATGTACAAAGCATGCCAATACACTGAAACCCAGAGGAACTTTCCATCTCTTTAACCCTACTGTAGATATTCCCGGTTCCTCCAGACAGTTTATTTGGATTTAATTACTTGAAAAAAACCTTTCAAAAATCATAAGCTAAATCAAGTCCATGTACTTGCTTTTGAACAAGAGTCACTATATGTGGTATAAAAAGAGTATTACCACAGCAACTTGGACTCTCACCTTAACCTCTACTCCTGTTAAAATGGAAACAAAGCCAAAGACAGTTCCAAAGGAGAGGGGTGGCTTTTGCTTGCCTCTTCCTTTCTTCTCTCCCACCTCTCATCTCCCCTTTGCCATCCAGCTCCAAATACCTTTTGGTTTAATTTATCTGCCTCTGCATTTAGGAAGAAGACCCATTGGATGTTTCTCTTTTAAATCTGGGGAACTGGAGTTTGCTCATTACCTAACCTTTATTTGCAGCCCTAGTCAGCAGACAGGCTGGTCAGGAAGGTCAGGAAGGGGTGATGCAGAGAATGAGGGACAGGAGCCTCTGATCTCTTGACAAAGGGAAGGATCAGCCATGAAGTCAAAACAGAGGAGTAGGATGGGGGTGTAAAGGTGATAGGTAGCTGGTGGAGATGGAGGGATAGGGGGTGCACAGGCAATAGGCAAAGATAAAGTCCTTCAAAAAGGCTGGCAAAAACCAAGCACTCTTAGACGTGATTAATTCTGCACTCCACAAGAGTGAAACTATTCCCTCCTGTCATTTCTGTGACAGGCACTCCCAAAGGCCCCCACTGCTGCTGGAGCTCCATTATCTGTGGCATTGTTCTGGCACACTGGTGACATGCTCTCTGCCACAAGGGCCTTACAGTTTAGCATGACTCAAAATGCAACAGAGGAATGTAACAAAATATTGTGAGAGACCAGGAGTGGAAGGACAACTGGATCTTTGGAAACCTGCCTTGCATTTTACGTTATGTAATGTCACGGTTACAGTCAGAAGTAAATAACATACCAGTAATGTACACACATAGTAGCAACCCACCCTCCAGCTCAGACATTTCCACTGTTTTTTTTTCCCATTCAAGAATGAGGAAATCCCAAGCACCCGATTTAATCTCTTGTGCAAGGGCCTGTTGTTGGTGGTAGTTAGGGCAGAAGGCTGCCACAGGCACAGCTGAAGCACAGTGTGCTGCTAGAGGTCACAGCCTTTGACTTGTAACATTCTGTGAGAGCAGCAGTAAGGGGCAGCTGGACACGTACAAGCTTTGCTCTGACTCAGCCTAGAATAGCCCATCTCTGTCCCTTGTTCTGCCCTGCATCGTACTGTCACAACTCTTTGCAAGTGAGCTGGATACAGAAGTTACTTTTCAGCTGGACCAGTTCCCAGCCTAGCTCCCAGGGAAGGCATACAAATATCCTGCCAGCCAGTGTGGGAAAGGTGTCAGGGGCAGGCAGGGGGGCAGCTGGGCTTGGAGAAGCTGCTGGAGACGTTCTGCTCCAGAGGCACAGGACTGGCCTCAGCTGTGCTTGTGCAAAGCAGGTTGTTTTACTAAACTGCAGTTTCAGATGCCTAAAATGGATTTTGGTACTCAAGTTTGACACCTTTAGGTTTACTTTTCCTGGGATGGCAAACACTAAGCCAGCAGTTCAGCTCCACCAGAGTGAGGAGGCCCTGTTCCCAGCCATTCAATCCCATCATCTCTCTTTTGTCAGCCCTGCTACTTGTGAATGAATGAAGCCCTTCAGTCACCAGTGTTGGTCACTAACCAAGCAAAAACGTGACCCTGAAAGAAACAGCTGCCTGGTTTTCTGCTGTGTCATTGAGCTGTATCAGCTCACAGGCAAGTCAGATAAGCTCCAGAGCCACCACACGTGAGAAGGCAGGCTCTTTGGCTGGGAAGAAGTTTGGGTTAGAGGAGAAGGAAAAGGAGAAGGAACAAGACTTCTCCCTTATGGCAAGATCAAGCCACTAGATATGCTTAGGTGCTCACAGAGGCAGTTTTAGAGGTCAATTTACACCTGGTGTTAAACCAGGAATATACAAACTCTGCAGGAGCCAGCAGCACTGCAGTTGGCTGCAATTCCTAAATTCACTCCTATTTTATATAACAGCATGGTCCTAGTTCCACATCTCTTATTCATGTCAAAATACTCATTAAAGAAGTTTTAGTAAATAGTTGGAGAAAAATCAGTTCTCAGCCTGCAGGCTTCTGTGCTTTGAGGAAACAAGTATCTTTTGAAGATATTTTGAGGTACATCCCCTAATTAACATTTGTATATAGTATAAGCAAGACTCATTATAAAGAGAATGCAACTTTAAACCACCCAAGTGTAAATTTCCCATGAGTTCCCAATGCAGAGCAGTACCCTGGGTTTAAATGAGCCTTTTCAGTGTCCCTCAGTCCTGCCAGTTCCTGTGATGAAGTGTGCCCTACCTGCCTTAAGACAGGGAAGGTGTACATCCTTGCTGAGCTCCCTCTCGCCACACACTGGCAAAAAAGTTCAAATAGACCAATGTGTTTCTTTCTTCATGCCAGGCCTGCACCACTCCTAAGTGCTCATCCCTCCAGCAGGGACTTTGTCCTCACTTAACAGAGCGTATTATGACATGCCACAAAGATAGCAATTACTCCTCTATATATGCATTGTTGGCCTGGTTCTCAGGAGGCCTGGGCAGTCCTACTTCTTCAAGGAGCAAAAGGGTCTAAGGGTACCATCACCTCTGGAAATCAAGCCATTAGGGGTAGGAAGGGGATGTGAAGGAAGGCACGAGGGCTTGTAGGAAAGCATTTCTTCCATTCAAGGAGCACATCAGTAAGAAGCTACCACAGTCAAGGGGACAGAGTAAATAATCTAATAGAACTTTCTTACAGGCCAAAAAATCCTGTGAAAGCCTGGATGGCTGCACGCCACATCTCTGGAAGCAATGACAAATCACATTATGGTTGAGGCATGTAAAACAGTTCTGTCAAAGCAGTGGCTCCTGGCATGGCTGATTTGACTGAGACAGTCCTTGTTAGTGCTGCTGCCTGGTTAATGCTGAGGCCTTGAGGGCAAGTAAACTATCTTCTGACTGAAGTGTTGGGCCTAGGCTTTCTCCAAAGGAGAGAAAGGTATCGAATGGACGAAGTCATTCCTTGTCATACCACCACGGAGGTGGTGCTGAGCAGCACCTGGACCCACATTAGGAAATAAGTGGTGCTCCCATTGTGGGACCCAGCTGTGGCTTCCCATCACCTTGCCAGCCTTGGAGTGCCCCGACTTGGCTGTGGTTACTCTGCAGCAGCACAGCCACAGGGCAGCAGAGCAAGGTCTGTGGTACATCTGCCCAGCACTTTTCCACACGCAGCTTTCCACCCAGGAATCCTATTGTCATGAGACATTAGATGTTTTAGGCTCATTAATTCTGGTGACACAATCCAGAAATGTATTTTTAGAGGGAGTGAGCAGGTGTCCCTGGCAGCATTTTAGCTGACAGTGCTGCAAATTGCCATTCAGTAGTATTTGGTTGTTCTTTTTATCTTGATTTGTTGCTGGAAAATGTGGTTATTCTTAACATTTTGCCTTTTCTTAGCTTCAGGAATGGCCTGGATGAGACAAAGGGAAACATTTGCACCCTTGAATGGACTTTCATCTATCAGACTTCCACTGGAAACTGGAGAAGTGGTGCTAATGATTCATCTGTAGTATTGATTGTAGATGATGGTTGGGAAGGGGAACGAAAATAAGAAATTAAAACTAATGACTGTACCAGATTGAGAAAATATTTTGGTTCAGAAAATTACATCAAAACTATGGGTTTTTTTCACACAAGTATTAGAAATCTGCATAAAAATTATTCAGTCAGAAAATTGGTTACTGGTGTTAACAATAATGACAATCTATATTCACAGTTACAAACCATTTTCATTAGTGTATTTTTTTTTGCATAACTACCTTAAGTAAAATCTTTAAACCTGCTGTTATATAATCCTCCATCAATATTTTTAAACTGCCAGACAAGAATACGTAGGGTCATAGAGCTCATTTTCTCAAAGAAAAAATACAGTAGGTGAGTTTGACCCAAACCCATCTGAATGTAATTAGTAGGATGGCAAACTGGCTTCTAATGACAGTATTATGCTTGAATCTACAAAATGTTTAGTTTATCTGAGCTCCCACTCTTTGTATTTGTATATGACCTAGACATTTTAGTTTGCAGCAGCAAAGATCAGGACCTTTTGCTGGCCTTGGGAAATTAGGGATGATTTCCCATTTTTAAATATGAGCAGAGATGCTGCTGTGTAGAGGCTGAAGTGATCTTTAAAAACATACCAAAAACCCTGTCAAGAAATTCATTATGACAGAGGAGCCCATTACAAATATGTGGCCTGACCACAGGGCTGACCACAGGGCATGTATTTGGAAGCAAATCAAAACTGAGTAGAAAAAAAGATTTTTCAAATTCACTAATACTCATTTCAATTAATAGCCAACCTGCTTAGTGTAACGAACCTGAACATATTGTGACTATTAATGCTCTAAAGTAACCTTTTATCAAAAAACCCAAACCCAAAACCATAACAATATTGAAAGGCAAATCAATGCCATTGCCACTTTCTCACATACTGAGGTAAAAGGTTGATTCTTGCAAAGACTAGAAAAAATTCCATGCCTTTAAGCTAAGAATGATTAATTATTACTCACAAAGACACCACAAAAATACGGAGAGCAGGAAGGAGGAATTCTGAGGTCTTAGTCCACAGCAAGAGCTGTGGTGGTGCATGAAGAGAATTACATTTCTCAAGGTGAATATTGTCCTGCTCTGAGATCAGAAATCAGTGGACAAGGTACTGAAACCCATTCCCACCCGAGACAGGAAAGAGCAGGGTCTGTCTAAGTGGTTCAATGTCTGGGCAAGTAAGGGCTCAGGTCACGGTGGGGAGGGGTGGGTTAGTGAAAGGAGTCCAGGCAAATGCTCCATTTGAATGACAAATGCTTCACCAGCGTGACTTCTTTTCACATCTGACTGCATTCAGGAAGAGGTTTGAAGGATTACAGGGTTGACCTTTCCCACCTCCCTTTCCAGGAAGCTGGAGTCAAATTAAAGGTTGGGAGTTCCAGGGCACGCAGAACACCACGTGTGGGGTGGGTGTCACGGCTGGCTGCCTGAAAGGAAGCACCAGCACCAGGGCTGCAGGTGGGGGAACGAGCACAGGGGCAGCAGCTCCTCGGAAAGCAGCGTCAGCCCGAGGGCACTGAGCTGAGCCACTCCTGGTGCACAGATGTGATACCATGGAGTCCAGCTCCATACAGTCTTTTTACTTTTGAATTCTGCAGTAGTTTTTCTTTCAGACTTCTCAAATGCCTTTGAATTGTGAAGTGAGGCCTGGAAGGCCTGAAAAGAAGTAATAAATTTTTTGAACCTCAAGAATGATATTTTATGGATATGTGTATCTCCTGTCTCTGTTGATGTCCTACAAATAAGAAAAAAGGATTTTTAAAAATAACCTTGAAGTTAATTTTTAATACAGGAATCATAATTAATTAAAACTACAGAAATTAATTTTGAGCTAAATGCAAAACTCAGGTGCCCCAAGAAAGGGATATATTTAAAATGACAAGCAAACAAAATCCATTACATAGACAGAAATTACAGACAGAATAAAATTTAAACAAGTCATTATTTGAAATGCAAAAAATGTAATATATATGTTTTAAAATGAGTTAGATGAATTCTTTTTCCACTTTCTTTTCACACCTTTCTAAATCTTGTGGAAGGACACATGCCTCAGGCAAACTCCAGAACTATTTCCTTTTTGATAAAAGGGTCCTTCTGTTTCAAAGGCTATCTACTCAGTAATAGAGCTAAAGCTATTTCACATTCAGGAAGAGTAAAGCTTTTGATTTAGAACAGTGTTAACATTAGGAAAGATGTTTAATCCTCAATTTTCTGAAGCATCTTTAAACTGCTGTCAGATATTACTCTGTATCAGTATGCAACATTCACTCTCAAAAATGTCTGCTACCTTCTTTCTTTTTTTTTTCCCCTTTTTGTAACAAGGTAAATATAAAAAAAAGCAAGCCAGGTTATTTTCTTGGTTAATATTAGCTCACTTCCTAGGGACCTGTTAGAGGGGGAGCAGTTGTAGTGTGTTGGCTGGAACAATTCTGGTATGCAACCCTCTTTTTTTTACATCTGCAGACACTGTTTTCTTCCAGGGCTTACAAGCTGCATAGCCTTCTCCTGCCTTTGCCATCATACATACTCCATGAGGGTACCCTCTGGGATACTTTTTGGGGGGTGCTGTGTGTGTGTTTCAACTACAGTAAAATCTGTTTTCCCTGTCTCTAACTACAAGATATGGTAACAGAAGAAAAACGTGGGGAAACTCCTATAACCCTGTGATCTAGCTGGCATATACCATGGTTGTTCCCCTCCGTCTCATCTGCCTAACACCTCTCCTATGCCAGCAGATGAATTCCCATGCAGCATTAGTCTGGACAGGGCCTGGAAACAGTGGAAGAGGGGCAGAGGGACAGAAAACCTTCCCTCTTCCACATGGTCCTATCCACAGCAATGGGGACACTGTGACAGAGGCTTTCCTTTTGGTTGCAGCAAACCACTGCAATGCTGAAACATTCTGCTCCCTTATCCAGTGCAGTGCTGGTGCCACCACTTTTTGACTTATCATAGCATTTATATCAATGAGCCCCAATCATAATTTTAAAAAATGTGATTATTTTACTGTCCTCAATTCCTCAAACTGGTGACCAGATCTTAAGAGCTGATGAAGAAACAATACGCAATTCTCTATGTATCCATCAAACTACAGAGTAACAGCTGAATTGCTGACTTCTGTCTTTTCTCCTTCACTAGATCCTTTTCCTCCCCTTCCCCACTGGCTTCACTGTATAACCACACCACAGAGATGTTAATGTAATTACTGGGCAAGACAAATCAATGTGGGCTTTGAACTGCCTGGGTGTTATGTTCATGCCCTCTTTTCTGTGGCAGCCCTTGTACAGGTGCAGGGAAGCAGAAACGTGCTCTCTAATCACCAAGTCCTCAAAGGACTAAAGCAGTGCAAGAGATCATTTTCCCATTACAGTGGTAGTGATACAGCAGTTACAATATCTATCCAAGATTCTGCTGTAAAAATAACATACTTCAGGACTTCCCAATGCAGCTACAGAAAATGTTGTTCCACTTTTTGCTTGAGGCTGATTTTATGAAATCAGAAGCAAATCCTTAAAGAGCTTAAGATAATAATCTGGTTGGGTTTAATTTATGAGAAGTCTTTCTTGTGTTTAAGAGAGCGATTAAGGATTTGCTTTGTATAAGCTCACATGTCTGTGTCTGCTGGCATCAGAGTCAGGTATTGCTTTGTCTTTGTTTTAGAGTGAGATATTTGTGTCTCCAGGCCTGGTGCCCTGCACCACCTTGTTTGACAGCATCCATCTACCAGGGGCACAGCTTGAGGGGCAGGTGCCAAACATGTCTGTCCTGGGCTTTTACCACCTTCCTCTTGGGCTGGTAAATATTCCAACACCTCCTTCCTGAGAAGTTGCTTTAGCAGGGAGCAAGGGTTTTGGAGAAAGCTGGTGTTATTTTAACCTCAAGGATTAGTTTACTCAACTGAGATAGACTGTGGTGTCCAACATTTAGCTGGTGCAATTTTATATACATATAAGCCTGAGTTTGGTAGGGCTGCTATTTTGCATGAAGAAAGAAAAAAAAAAAGGAGGATCTTCCAGTAACTTTTTTTACAAAAAGAGTAAGAACAGGAGAAGGTCATCAAAGATTTTAAGATATCTGGGGTTGCAGAGACTGCCCTTTGAGAGAAATTCCTGTGGGGCATTTCCTTGCCAGCTCATTCCTTGTCTGTACTTGTCATGAAAACTATCCTTGTTTTTCCCAACACTTAGAATTCAAATTCTATTTTCTGACTTAGTTTTGTGGTTTTTGCCATTTCAGAAGATGCTGTATCCCTGTAAAACATTACAGCTTTCTGGTGCTGAAATGCCAGAAGGATTTGTAGTGACTTTCACCAAACCATCTGAAAAGTAGGTCAGTAGCTCTACAATTTCAAGAGAACTGCAATGCTACAGCAGAAACTGAGTTAATCCTGATGCATATGATGAATATACCTCCTAACCTCACTGCAGGGGACAGTGTGGACGTAAGTATATCTTCATTAATCTTTTCTCAACTGGTTATTTCCAAAGGGGAGGGCCTCATGACATTTTCTTTCTCATTAAATACCATGGGGCCAAATCCGTTGAGCTTGTTTGTTCAAACAGAGGCATCTAAATCCAGATTTAGCCCATAAACACTCATGAGGAGAAAATAAAATTTCATAGTACAGAAGAATATGTAATAAAACATGGTTTAAATTAATTTATATCTGGAATTCCTCTTCCTAAAGTAAACCTGCAATTAACTATACTCAGATAAGGGACAAACATCTCACGGTGATAATTCAGCTAAATGTGTAGATTTAGGTCTAAGCAGCTACACAAAGTCACCCTTAAACCCTGCAGGAAAGCCCTGGTGTATTCTGACTTTGAGAGTTTCCCTAGAGCAATTCTTCCCTACTGTATTTCGTTTCAGCCTTGGTTTGTTGCTTTTAAATAGCTATTTTTAAAATTCTGAAATCTCTTTATAGCTGGCAGACAGAAAGCGTAGGCTGCAGGCAGAGAAATGGGTAGGGAAAAGGAGGGAAGGAGGGAGAGCAGATCTGAAGTACGTCAGAAGGAATGCAAACATTACATAATGTAACATGCAAACACTTTAAAAACAATGTTAAAGCCTTTATAGACTGAACTGACCCCAGAGAACACGGCAGGGGCAAGCACTCTAAGCTCACATGGAATCCCACCAACAGTTCCCATTGAGCCATAAACCCTTGGACTAATGTGATGATAAAAGGCAAATTACATGTCAATAACTTAAAACAGAAATATCCAAGTAACTATAGGTTGCCTCAGATGGGGACTAATGGGGAGATGAGGGATTATACAGAGGATTTCGGTGGCCTCTTAGGTGGTGGGTAAACATGAGCTCCTGGTGGGATGTGTGGCTTCAGAGGACTAACAGCAGGCTGCAAGAAGCAGGAGGTGACAGGAAGAAACACAGCAGTAACTGACCCACTACTCAAATAGCATCCAGACTTCAAAGGCTGGGTGTCAGGAGGGTGATGGGAAAATGGCAACCAGAGCCATTGCTGGTGCTGCTGGGGCTGTGCTGAGGGCTGAGACAGCCTGATGGCCCTGAAAGGTTCTGTCCTGATGAAGAAGGCACTGCATTGATGAAGAGGAGAAGCAGCTTCTGTTCAGATCAGCTGACGCTGCCGAGAGGTAGAAGCATGAGTGAGAGGACAGCTGTCCTCCAGGGCTTTTCTTTGGGTGAGGGAGCTAGAAATATCTATAAAAAAATCTAATTAGCTTGTAAATGAGGAGATAGCTGAAGTGATCTGTCACAGGCTATAAATAACACAGTTCAGAAAACAAAGTTCTAACAAAGACTTTATGGGTAGAAGCTGGAACTGGGTAAGTTTGAGCTAAAAATAAAATGTAGATCTTGACCAGTGAAACACCTTATGACAGGATGTGGTTGGCTTCTCTCTCGCATTAAATCTTTAAATCAGGATTAGATTTCCTTCCTTAAAAAAATTCTCACATTCAGTCAGCAGAGGGGTTTTCAGCACTGAGTTCCCAGGGTAAAGGGTAAAATCCTAGAGAGTTATGCTGAAGCATGCAATGATGCACCCTGGACTTAAAATCTGTGACTTTAGAATAACCACCCTTGAGCAATATGTGATTAGAAGGCTTGAAAATGTGTATTAATTAACACTGAAAAGCTAATCAAATTGGGTTGGTAAATCAGGCAACCATAAAGGACAAACTATAAAAACAAGTTAAGTTCGAGCACTATAAAGTATGTGGGAAAGAAAAGTGTTTCCAGAGAGTAATATTTCTCCTTCGAAACAGCCCTACGTAAGATAATTAATTTATTGTAGGCTTTTTGTGGCTAATACATACTTAAATGTTCCTCACTTGTGCATAGGTACATGATTTTCAAAAAGTCCATGGAGTGTAGGCCTGTGTGGGGTTACAGAATTGCCATCAGGCTGATATTTTCAGCACAGTCACACTCTGAAAGCAGAGATTAGACTTGGGTCCTTCTCCTTCACAGCAAGATTTTTTCTTTGAGTGGAGGATATCGGTTTCTGTGAGACACAGCTGAATGGCTCCAGCTTTGCCCAGCTGAGAAAGGCTGCAGATGAATTTGCTATAGGAAAGTAAACCTTAGAAGCACATAGATGCTTGTGAAATCCTCTTGGGATTTCATCCCTAGTGTCTTAATGCGTCTGGTTAATTGTCAAGTGCCAAGTCTACATTCATCAATTAAATGAGAATGATTACAAACTGTCTCACCCATTGTCACAGTGGCAAAGGTTCCTTTCAACTCTAATAAATTAAATTAAATTGGTTCAATCCCTGCAACCCTAGACAGATTGGCATTATGTTGAGAGGCATTAGTTTGATTGACACATGTCTGGTTGACTGGGAATGGTTACCAGAATGAATAGCATCAGACAATGGGGTTTTATATGTTATGGGAGGGATTTTACGTGAATAGCCACAACATCAGCTGGTGGATGCAGCACCTGGGAGAAGCATCCAACCAAGTTATGTAGCATCAGTGGCTTTAGGTTAGAATATAGGAGTCTTATGAAGCCCTGAACATGTGTTCAGGCTAAATATGTGTAAATATTATCATTGTTGCCTCCATGTAATCCCAGGTATCTAGCAAGAAACCCTGTGTATTTGTAGAGATCAGCAATTCAGTGACAAAACTTACTTCACTTCTGAGATTTTCTCCATGATTCTTCCCAATTAGCAAATGCTGGGGTGACCATCAACACCTAGAGTTTAACTTAGTTGCCAGGAAGGGAATCTAACTGATTTTTGCCTTGTCAGTGTGTTTTTAAAAGTCTTTTATACCATGACAGCTGCCTGCTCACCAGATCTTCCTGTTTTTTAATAGTTTCATCAGATCACTGTCTGCAAGTGTCAGTGGTAAATTATCTTTTCTAAACCTCATCTACCCTGCATACACTCTCAGGAACTGCTGCAACCTTGCATTCAGTATAGGGAAGCTGTACTGCCACACTAAACACCACATGATTGTGCTCTGGCAGCAGACAGTTGCACAGAATAATAAAATGGTTTGGGCTGGAAGGGATTTATGAGCATCTAGTTCCAACCCCCCTGATTTGGACAGGGACACCTTTCACTAGACCAGGTTGCTCAGACCTTCATCCAACCAGGACTTGAACACTTCCAGGGATGGGACACCCACAGAACTTTTAGGAAACCTGTGCAGCAGTAGTTGTCTGGGAGCAGTTCAGTGTCAGTGCTGCCAGTTTGGCTACCCAGCTAGTACAAATCAAGATGGTTCTACTTAATCCATTAAGCATTCTTTCTCCTGAGGCTCTGGCATGTTGGAGAGGAATGGGAAGAGCTTGAAGGAAGACGTGCACATTTTCAAACTTAACTATTTTAAAGGTGCCTTTTGCTAACATGTTGTCTAGTTGAATTACACAGCTGCATAATTCAAAATGCAGTTAAGCTGGCTGCAATTTTGCAAATGTTTAAAATTGAAGGTAGATAGCAATGGAACTGAATGTCTCTGGTTATAGGCAAATCCTACCCTAACTGTATAAGAAAGGCCTAACATTCTAACTTGCACTTATAAATTTAGGTACAAAAGAATTCAAAGTGATAATAATCAAAAACCAGGTCACTGAGGAGGAATATACCAATAATTTCATGATGTAAATGTAGGTGATTGATAGCTAAATGCATTTAGCCTTGTGTTTTCTGGGCTAGTCCTTGTAGGTTACCTCATCCTGAGAAACGTTCAGTCAAATTTAATTGCAGCGCTGTTTTCTGGCCTCTGTTTCTAGAATCTCTACTCGAGCAGTGTCACTTCTGTCTTCCTTCCTTTCAATGCGTTTGGTGTGGTTCTCACAGCAGAGGCACAGGTGGGTATTACCATCAGCAAACGCCTCCAGTGAGGGAACAGCAGCAGCCTGTGCTGGCAGTTTCAGCAGGCTTGGTGGCAGATGGGGGTGAGGGTGGATAATGGTGCTTGTGGTTTTTCTCACTCTGAAGATAAGGGCTCTTTCTGATCAATTTCTGTTTCTCTTCTCAGCCATGCAAGCACAGCAGATTTCAGTGTTTTGCTGCTGACTTGTCCATGTGCTACAGACTGTCATATCAATCAGTAGGAAGGGTTTGTACAGCAAAGCAGCTGGAGATCCTGTGTCCATACCATGTGAAGAAGCTGTATTTTTAATTAGTTTCTGATATGATTATGTAATAACACCAGAAGTTTATGTCTTAAGTCTAGGCAGATGTTTGAGGGACACTACCTTCAGAGTTTCCTTTTGAGGCTGAAAGATGAAAAACTCGATGAAGACAGAAGTGGCTTGGGTCCAGCCTACATCTCACTGAGGAGAAGCTGTGCCCTAGTGGCTGGTAAGATATGTCTATTCTGACAAGGGTGGGGTTTTTTGGCATCTCTATGCCAGGAATTCTTTTTTGTGGGTAGCATAGTACACAGAGAACTAGTGCCATTTTTACCTTCCCAGACTAAGTCATGGATAGAAATGATGAAGTATATGCTTTTCTTATTATATTAGCACAGGCATGGCTCTTCCGCAGATGAAATTGTGTAACAAGACATTAATTCAGTTTTTGCATATTACATTCATGACTGCAAGGATGGAAGGATAGCTCCTGACAGTGCCACCACCTAGATGCAGAGATGATCAAAACATTTTTCTAATTTTCAATATCTAGCATGGTCCACATATTGCTATTCAATACTGGATTCCAGCTGTTACTCATAAATTACTTCAGCTGTTTCCCCTCCTTTAATGATAAAAGCACATTTCTTAACAAAAGCATTGTATTCCATTTAGAATCAATTAATTTTATGTATACGTCTTGACCCACAATAAAATACATGTGGAATAATTGTCTGATGTAACACCCAAAGTAGTTAAAACTCCATGAGAAAATGTACTTTATCACCAGGACTTATTTTCCTGTCACACACTCAGAGGGCAATTTGATGACCATGTAAACAATTAATCACCTAGGAATGAATAAGGAAAACTTTCTCAACAGTCCAGAGATTTCATTTCCTTAGCAAGACCATCAGTACATAACAAGAGCAGGTAAGTACCAGTGCCACAGACATCATGTGGGAGATGTTGGTTGGGAGAAGAACAGAAGAATATGGCTCCCCTTTTCCTAAAAAAAAAACCTATAGGTTCCTTTGCTTGACCATCTAAATCAAGGAGCAAAAGTGGTGAGTTACATCATGCAACACAAGTTGCTACCAGACACCCATGAAAACAAGTTTTTAATCCATCAAGCCATTTAATCCATTGTTACTTGATGACATGAATGTCTGAAGTAACTGATGTGCTGTCACACATCACATGAATGTCTGAAGTAACTGATGCCCTGCTTTTTGCAGTGTTCCCTGTTTTTACTTATGTAGTAGAAGTTCCTATGCATTATCTATAAACATAGTCCTTGTTTTCTAAACTGGCCAAGATTGTTTTGAACTTATAGATTGTTTTTCATTACTTTCCCCTAGGGCAGAGAAAGATGATAGACTATGTCTTTAACCTGTGAGATTGTGGAGGTGGTAGCCTCATTGACTAATCCACGATTGTCTTAAGAAAGATATATAAATGAGAGAATAAAGAAGCCAGGCCCCTTTTTGGTGGTCCTGCCTGGTGGTCCAAACTGCTGCTCTGAAGTCTGCGTGTTTCTTTCGTGTCTGGCAGTGCAACAATGTGCCAAGGTGGATGTACCAAGCATCTGCCTTGGTACAAAGATGCATGTGCCCTTGAGTTGGCTTCACCAACAAGGTGGCATTCCCCTCCATCTTGTCCTCCTGTCAGCCCCTGTCTCATGCAATGTAGCAGCAATCTCCTCCCCCGTGTCCTCACCTGACCCTGAATGCTGCATATGTTCACAAAAAGATGAAGAAAGCAGTGGTCCTTTTTGACTGTTACGTGCAGTGGCTGCTCCATAAAAACACTTCTCTCAAGACCATTGCAGATTGAGCAAGACAGGGTAAACTATCCAAACTGAAATCTAAATGCAGAGCAGGTCTCTACTTCTGGAACCTTGAAGGTTCACGATTGCAGGGTCAATGCACTCATGGCTTGAATCTGGACTGATGTCAGGAAGACAGCAAATGCATTCAAGTTTAGTACATACAAGTCAGTACACGGATGCACTGTGAATGGAGGTTGTGCTGCCTGTCCTGTGGCACACCTGCAGCCTTGTGTTGTGGTGGGGGAGGAATTTCAGCCTGCAGTAAATCTGCTAAAGATGTGAAGCAGCACCTGATCCTCTGCAGAACTTTGACAAGTGTGTAGGGGTCCTCCTGCTGCAGTGAGGGAGGTCTCCAGTATTGCAGCCAGAGCACAGAAACTTTGGTCCTGGATTGCCTAACTTAATCAAAACTTGTACTGGATTTGGGGTAGAAAATCCCAATTCTTTTGCTCAAGTTTCTCCCATTCCTGCCACTATCAGAGAAGCACTGCAGGGAGTAAAATAGGGAACAGGTCCCTGAAGAGCCTGGGATAAACAGAGCTGTAATGATAGAGAAAGAGACTTGGAGAGCACTGAGTACAAATTCACCTTTACCCTTGAAGATCAAGACTGGAAACTATTGAGTAGTGAGACGTAAAAGACTAGTGAGCTTTATTTTGTTTAGAAAAATGCGTTTCAGCAGAGATAAGCAGAAAGGCAGTATGTACCATGGGAATGAAATTACCAAAGATAATTGCTACCCTTCCAAAGACAGAAATCTGCAAAATTGCACTGGTGTTGTTTTAGTTCTTGTGGTTTGGTTTGGTTTGGTTTGGTCTGGTTTTTTAAGTAGATGCCCACATAACACACCTGCATCTAAGGACTGATCCTCTGAATTCCTGGGTTCTCAGCTCACCTGATGGATTATGGACTTTCACTTTTAAAAGTTCTGACTAATTGCACTGTGCGTAGTTTAAAACACAAAGCCATGCAGAAATCTGCTGAAGCAGAATTTGTGACAGAGGTTTTTGCTGCTGCAGCAGCAGTTAGCAGGAGTTGAGTGAGCTTAACCCAGTCTGGCAGTGTTTCTGTGAATAGTGACTGCAATGCAGACATTCAGAACAGCAAAAGAGGAGTGGCTGTGAACAGTGAAGGAGTTAAGAGTCTATCCCACATGCCAAGGATTTACTATGATGCTAGGCAATTAATTGCTTAAAAACCACAATTTTCTGAGGTGTTTCCCCAACACATTCCTCATTTTTACACACTGAAGACAGCTGGCTTTTTTGTCCCTGTCTGAGCTAGACGGCAGCAGAGGGGCTCTGGCAGGGTGCAGCGTGTCCCTGCTGGGTGCATTTAATCCAGCCTGGAGAGGGGCCAAGCAGAAGCGATAGCTGAGGGCTCAGGGAGCTTGAGTGGAAGGCAGGTTTCTGTGTCTGGCTGAGTCTTTGCAGGCTCCACTGCTGTTTAATTAATTGGCTGTGTAGAGGGGTGTCCTGTTTGGAAAGGGTTGAAGGAGATCTTGAGTAATCTTGGTCTGCCTTGAGAAGAAGCTCAACTACTTTAAAGTGCTAGTTATCCTGGTTTAGGCTGGGATAGAGTTAATTTTCTTCTTAGTAGCTGATAGAGTGCTGTGTTTTGGATTTAGGATGAGAATAATGTTGTTAGCACACTGATGTTTTGGTTGTTGCTGAGCAGTGCTTACCCTAAGTCAAGGACTTTTCAGCTTCTCATTCTGCCCTGCCGGCGAGGAGACTGGGGGGTATAAGAAGCTGGAACACATGACCCCAACTGGGCAGAAGGACATTCCATACCATATGGCATCATGCTGAGTGATAAAACTGGAGGGAGTTGGCTGGAGGTGGCCCCTGCTTGGGGACTGGCTGGGCATTGTTTCAGTGGGGGGAGAGCAATTGCATTATGCATCATTTCTTTTTGTATATTCTTTTATCATTATTACTATTTTGCCTTCCTTTTCTGTTCTATTAAACTGTTTATCTCAACTCACAACTTTTACCTTTATTTCCTTTTCTCTCCCCCATCTCACTGGTGGGGAGTGGGCGAGCAGCTGGGAGGTGTTTGGCTGCCTGCCGGGTTAAACCGATAAACCACCATAACTAAGCAAAACAGAATAGGGAAGCAAAGCCCTTCCTCCCCATCCCTGCTGATGAGGCCACTGAGGTCAGAAACTAACTGCCTGGAAGAGAATTACCAGACAGAGAAGTCTGAGGGGTTTTATATCTATGAAAATAAAAACCCAAACACTGATTTATATTGTTAAAAATCTAATGCGCACAAATAAGAGATCAGGATGCTCTCTTGTTGTAAAGGCTTTTTGTGTCTTTTTGGGCTGAAACCCCAGACATTTGTTTAGAATAGTACAACAGAAAAGCAAAGAACATCCAGGAATTAATTATTTCTTTATGAGGACTTGTTAATTAATTCTTAATTAAGATGCAGTGTAAAAACTCTGAACCCACATCATTTATTTAGTGGAGGCTGCTCCCCCGGTTGAAGATGGCAGGGCAAAGCCATTTATATAGTCACAGTCTTACAACTCCTTATGTGTAACTTGTCTTGACTGACAGGATCACTGTACCTTATCCAAACGATATGAAATCAGTCGTTCATCATCTCTTGGAAGACAGAGCTTCCTTTTCTTTAAAGAGAACCATTCTGAGTAGAAAAAGAAACGTTTATTGCAATTTATAAATAAAGGCCAGATATTTTCTGCATGGATCATCGTGTTTAGATGCAAATGTAGCCTTTGGATCAAGCTCCATTAGATGTACAGGGTAGTGCTTCTGAAAGGATATTGCTGATTTCTGCAATATTTGATTTATATATTATGAATTCAAAATACAGCTCAACACAGCCAATATTTTGCTGTTACAGGCATTTAAACTTGCTGCTAGATGACTTCTTTTGAATTCAGTTTGTATACTCCACTGGTCCCATAGAATGAAGAGATCTGAAGTATACGTGTACAGTAGAGGCGTACTGTTCACTTTGTGTAAATGTCTTTGATTCACAGCAAAAATTATTTTCTGACTTACTTGCAATTGTAAAGCTCAGTCTCTTTGCCAGCTAATTGCTATACTAGCTTATGCTTCACACCATACGGAAACACCCTTTTAAATATGCAAAGAAAAAAGCTAAAAATAAATCACAGCTGCTGTTAGATGGGGGTTGAAAGATACAGTCAAGGCAGAAAAAAAAAAAAAGAAAGGAACTGTCTTGGTTTAAATACAGCTAAAACATTTTTAATATTGAGAAGTTCTTTTTCTGTTCTCCAAATCAATATTCATTAATAGTACTCAGAACAGAGAACTTTGAATATAAAACACTGAGATAACACCAGTAATTACAAGATGCGGTTTCATAGCTGTAATATTTTTGTACTCTGGGTTGCTTTAATGATTGCTGTTATAATTTGTATTTGGCTTATGAGGACTGATTTATAGTAACATGTTTCTCACTGATATGTTCAATTTAAGTCCAAACCTTGATCTTAACTTACAACAACACAGAGCTCTGTAGGTGGAAAAGAGTTTTCCCTTTGCAGCAGTAATTTCTCCTGACCAGCAATGGTAGCTTGACCTCACCCACACAAGATCAGGTGAATATATTGAGGCCTGATATGTTATCTCTGATTTCCTACAATCAGCAAAGTAGAAATCTGAGAAACATTTCACTATGCTGTGCATGTTATCCCAAACTGATCTATGATAGAAATCTGTAATTTATTGCACAGTCACCGATATTCTGCATAATTCCTGCCTCATCATGGCAGGATGCAGCCTTTTTTTTCCTGTGTCAGGTCTGTGGGTACCCACAGCACAGGAGTGGCAGTGAGAAAGGCAAAAGTAAAATCTTTTTCCTCCCATCTTTCACCTTAAACTGTCATAACTGCAATATTTGTCTCACTTGAGGGGTCTAAACCAAACATCAGCACAACCTTCATTTAACTCACGGTCTTTGCAAGACTTCCCATCCCTCTTTGTAACAATGGAAAGAAGGGGATGGACCTTGCCATTGGTGGCAGCAGGGCTGGCTCAGCCCAGAGCCCACTGTGGCTCCCCTGCTGCCAGAGAAGGGAGAGAAGGGATGAGGGTACAGGGCTGGGCCAGGAAGAGGATGGCACAGTTTGGTGGGACAGCAGGGCAGGCACCTGTGGGTGTGCGCTGACTGTAAAGGTAGCCTTGGTCATGCTGTCAGGTAGGACACTGTGAGCTGGTGTGGCAGAAATGGTCTCACTAGGAAAAGGTTATATCTTAATGCTGATCATTTCCCTGGTCCATCTGTCTGTCTGGTCCACTGGGACCTGTGGTGACACTGCTGAGGGGATGGTGGGGCTAAGATTGAGAGGCAGAAGAGGGAACTACTTACCACAGCCTCGCCACAGAGAAGTTAATCTGGGAGCCCATATCCTCAGTCATTCTGCTCTTCCCCACTCTCTTTCTTCAGGCCCAGTTGATACTGCTGGGAAACAGAAGGCAACCCCTCACAGGCAGTAAAAGAGAGCTGTTCTGGAAACCATCTTTGTAGTTATAGAGGGACAGCAGTATGTTCCAGATTAATGGCAGATGAGTGCAAGTTCATCATGGGGACAACCTGGTGATAACAGATCAGACTCTCATGCAAATACCTGCCTTAATCATTAACAAATCTGTCTCCATCCAGTGTACCGCCAACAGAAATTTTTAAACTTCTGGTTTTACACTAGTTCAACATTTTTTGTGTGTTTGGAGCAGTGTTCAAAGTCAAATTGCCTGTTTCCTGCAGAAAGCAGTGACTGACTAGAGCCACCACCATCTGAGACAGGCTTCACCTCTCAGAGAAAAACTAGTGAAGCACCTGGGTTACAGACCTGAAAGACTCACCTGCAAAAAATATGAGGTGTTTTACTGAAATGATAAAAGATTGCTCATTAGTAGAGTTCCCCAGGATGCACATCTGACTGTCAGACCTGGAAGCTGAAGCAGGAGTGCATGAAAAAAATTTGCTGTCCTCAGTATCAGACTTTCCTCTTGGAGTGAAGCTCAGGATTAATTAGGTGCTTCAGCAGTATTTTGTCCCTTGTGAAACAGACACCTATGACTAAGGCTGGCTTGGCTGCCTGCTCAACTCACAGCTTAAAAACCTTCATGTTTTTAGCTGGATTGTAATGAATGATTTTCCAAAGTAGTCTCTATCTGCTACTTCTCCTTACTTAGTACGTACTTGCTAGTCTCACTCCTGAGCTGAGGTGTGCCTGTGCTCAGCCCCCTACAGGGTGTGGCTTCCTTCCTTGTCCCAGCCACCTCAATAGAGACATTTCTGATGGTCCATGGGCTGCACTTGAGCCTGGCCGTGCCCCACTGTCCTTGCTGGGCATGAGGGAACAGAACCCCAACAGTGCAACACTGCCTGGCCAGCTGGGATAGCTCTGCTCCAGGCAGTGCCATTCCCTCTCTTTCTCTGCAGGAGCTGTGGATGCTGTCCTCTGCAAAGGTCTGTGTCACTATCAGTGTCAGCAAAGAGGGCTTCAATCAATGCACCCCTGATTCTGCTGTTAGAGCTCTGTGCACCTCTCCCTGCCAGAACTGGCATCACTTACCAGCTGTGGTGGTTACTCCAGATCCATTCTAGTACCTGAAAAGAAATAATAAAAGCCTTACTCTGGCAGGCATCAACCAGAGCTAGAAAGCATATGTTCAGCTTGTTCCAGAGACTCCTCAACAACTACAGCAAATGGTTTTATTCTGTCTTTAAGGATTTTCTTCATCCAAGGCATTGTGCAAGCCATGATAAATGAGTCACTCCTTAAAAACAATTTGTATCAATTAATGGTACTTCATATTGATAAACCTCTGGGCTTTAGTGGTTATTTGATGGATTTTAATTATGCCTTCAGAAACACTTGGTTTTTTCTGATGGGGAGAGATGACCACCAGGAAAGGTGTTTTTCCCACTTGCTTTTCTTGTAGTGGTTCCACACAATGCTGGCATGAGCCTGACTGCCAGCAGAGTCTCCTTCCAGGTATCATGTAGGATCTTCCCTGGCCCCTGAAACCAAATTAGCCAAACAGCCTACAGGAGTCCCTATGCCCAGCCATAACCAGCCCTCAGGTTCAAACTGCTGCTTCAGTAATGCAAGGCAGGCATGTCAGATTTTGGGGATCATATTCTGGTGTTCCTACTCCCACGGTGCAGTTCGTCTGTTACTTCTCAGCCTTCTGACACGGCAAACTAATGCACTCCAGCTGTGAGCTCTCCTCATTTTCACCAGTGAATTTAATCATATACAGCAGTAAACTGAAAAACTTCTCAATTATGCAAATATGGATGCAAATGAGGCATATGAAACTTGGCAAAGATCCTTAGAGGACAGCAGAAGGTGGGGCATGACATGACACAGAGGCCATTCAGGAGAATGCATGGAGACTGCTGACGCAGGCTGCAGCCTCTCTGGGTGCCCTCTGCATTCCCCAGGTCACAGGGACAAGGACACGCTTAAGCACAGGCTGCTGCTTCTGTGTTGTAGGACAAAAAGATTGCAGTGAGAATGTGGATTGCTGGGCCCTGTTCTCTGCCCTCACAGGTGAGTATGTAGTGCTGTTCTTTTGAACTCAAGAAACACTGTGGAAAAAATCCCCTCCTTTATGCCATCCTTGCTTTACCTGATCAGCTACTCCAGAGCAGACTGGTTTAGAGAAGAGGAACATCTTTTAATTCCCAGCCTACCTGTATTTATGTCTAGCATGCAAACGTTGGCTTGCACTGACTGTCTCTTTCCCAAAGTGTTCCTGCTTCACCTCCATTGTGCAATTATGGACAACAAATGTGCTACACCTTCTGCTCTCCCCTATTATTAGGATGGCCAAGTTAAGAGACAGCATTAAAGAGTCACCAGCCTTCTCTCACAGGAGAGACTGCCCCTTCCCCTGCCCCTCCTGCCACTACATCATGCTCTCCCAACCAGTGACCAGCCCAGCAGGCAGGACTCTTTGGAACATCCTGTTGCTGCAGGCATGTCCTGCAACCACATTTGCTTTTCACATGATTGCCTCTCGTGGTGGTTCATTCTCCAGTCTGTAATCACGTCTTCCTCTCTGGATGGCAACAGTGAGGGCCTTGCTGTCACATGGGTTATGGTATTCTCAAATATGTAATCTTTCATTTTACTGACATTCATCCTGTCTCTACTACTGTAGTACTGAAGTTATCTCTCTGATAGGATACCCAAGCTTCCTCTCTTTTCATGTCACCACACAGGTGCAGGACTTTAAAAATTCTCATCTACACTGCTCATATTTATTGTGCTGAAATCACTAATGGAAGTATTAAAGAAGATGGGTCTTAAGACTGAGGAATTTCTCACTACTAACCTCTCCTTGATTTAGTGTTTTGCAGTGCTTCCATTTACTCCACAGACCTTAGATGACAAGAACTGACAGAAGAGCTTGTGCACAGAGAGCACTATCTCATGAAGCTGTGCAAAAAGGCAGCTCCAGCCCAGGCAATTGGGATCTGCAGGCGATGACTTTATTACAAGCCAGCATCAAGTTGCTCTGATGGCAGCCAGTGAAAAACTGATTAGTGAGAATAGTGGTGGGAGCTTGTGAGGTGATTACTAAAGTGTTGTGGCTGCAGAATGTTTGGTTTTCCTGTCACCCCTGCAGTGAGAGCCAGCTTGAGGGTAGGACAGTCCCCAGGTGCTAGTGATGGCTTTTGCAAACATTCCTTTCCTATATGGACAGTGGCTGGGCTACAGAGGCTCTGTGGACAAATCAGTGAGAAAGAGTAACAACACTGAGAATGGTTTATTTGAGCAGGTAAAATCAGCTGCTCCTGTGTGAGCAGTTTCAAGTGTGCCCACAGCTCCCAGTATCTCTCCCAGTAAACCCTCAGCCCTGTCCCTGGCCAGTGCCAGCCCATGGCAGTGAGCACACTTCTGAGCACGGTCAGAGCCGTGTGGGTGGTTTGCTTGCAGCAACCCTGCTTGGGAGGATGAGGCAATTTATTAGCATAGATGTAAGCCACTCAATGCCAGTTGGCCCCAGCACCTGGAGCATTCCTAGGCACATCTAATTTATTATTATAGGCACAGACTTTGTGGATACCACTGTGGGATACCTTGGCAGTGTGCATGGTACTATGTGGCCGAGATCTATTTGAATATGAAAGCATCTTTTTGCCTTTAAAAATATGAGTACCTGCTGTTATAGCAGGGGTGGTCAGTGTACCCTCTACTGGTCTGGCTGATGAGGCCATTCCCTGCTATGAGAGCACCTGGCAGGAGACGGCTCAGCTGTGCACTGATCTGCTGCTTAATGGATGCAGAACCAGTTTTAGGCAAACAGAAAGCAAAATGGACACTACGTGTAACCCAGCTGAGGTGCCAGGTAGCCTGGTGCTCTTCAAAGTAGTGGGGTGGGGGGTAAATGGCACAATATTTACAAGGATAATGCAAAGAGCTTTCAGTGGCATGGGCTTAGAGCACCATCAGTTTGCAGGCCTGGCACAGGCAACTAAACAGCTCATCTGTCATCACTGGGAGCAATCCAGAAGAGGTAGGCATTGCAAGGGCTTTGTGTGCCTGGAGCTTTGTGTGGCAAGCGACAGCACACAGTGAAACAGGGCAAGGAAATGTGATGCTGCATTACTTTGTCACATCCGTGCCAACTGGCAACTGCTTTATGCAATTTTGAAATCTATTAAAAGTTTGGATGAGCCTGGCTGTTTCTTGTGTTTCCTTAAGTGCTTATCTGCCAGCAGAGTGTGGTACTGTGGTCTTTATTAAAGCAAGTAAAGGATGTTTAAAAAGAATGAAATAACTTTGTTAAGAGCTAAGTAGACAGCAAGCAAAGTTTGCAGATGTCAGCAAAGTGCCTGTGATGCTGTCTGTGGAGAGGATCCCAGCCCCATGCATCACTCTCCAGTGATGGGGTTACGTGTTACCAGTATTCCTGCTCTTCCCCTCACTGTTGCAGTGGGCAGAATAGGGTAAGAGCAAGCCCCTGCTAATGCCAGTGTCCTGATGGACCCCTGTCCACCACAGCATTTTCCAGGGGGTTTCTCAGTTTGGAGTGCCATAGTAAAGAAATGGTGGTGGAGCTGGAGAGATCTGCTGCATAGTCCCCTCTGCTCATGCTTCCTCTCCCTTCAGCTACACATGTGGTGCTCTGATACCACCTTACCCTCTCTGGCCATCAGCAATCTCTCCCCGTCTCCTCAAGCTCCTTGCTCATGGAAGCTGCTGATCTCAAACTCAACCTCTGCATTCTTGTAATTTCTTTGTTTTCCTCCACCCCCCTGGTGGTTGAGGTTCTCTTCCCCAAAGTCCTCAGTGGCTGTTGTAGTCTAGGAACAGTGCAAGTCCTGCTTTATAACAAAGGAATCACAGTATTTTCTGTGTCCTGGAAAAGTAATAAAATAAAAAACCTTTTCATAATCTTTCCTACAGCAAGATCACAGCTAGATACCTGTCACAGTTCACTAAGCCTTTACTTCTTCTTTCAATGTGTGTCTATCAGAAGTGTTTGACACCTAAGTTATTTGATAGCAAAAACAATAGCAATGGTTTAAGATTTCAGTTATATTTATAAAAATTAGGAAAATTATTTTTAGCTTGGCAGAAGGCCTGTGCAAAATTCAGTCATAATGCTTTCACAAGATTTTAGGTCTATTTTCCCACCCAGCATCCCTCTGGTTTGCCACCCTTCTAGGCCTACCACACCTGTGCTGCCAGGTGCAAGGGCTCAGAGGAAAACTTGTTTTGTGGGGAGTGAAAGACACCAGCAGAGTTCTTCACATCATGGATGTGCAAAAATGCCTCCTGTCCCACAGGCTGTTTCAACCACAGGGAGGGAGGAACAAGGTGCCTACTTAGTCACACACAAATATAATTAAATCACTGATCACAGGAAAAAAGACCTCTTTCTCAATGGGACATGGGGAGCAGTGACAGTTTTAAGGAATTTGAACTGATAGGAGCTTATTGTAGGATACATAAGCATCAATCTGATCATAGCCCATGTGACATGCTTTGTCCTAGGGCACCAAGGGCAGCCTTGGAATGCCACGGTAACACCACCTGGCTTTATGAGTTTTCATTAAAGCAGAGGGGGAACATAACTGCTCATATGGACAAAATGTGTCTGATTCTCTTCTCCCTACCTAAACTTAGGTAAGAAGTTGTTCTTTGGGAGAGAAAACAGGATTGCATTAGGTCATGTAAGAACTTAAGAATCAGGCTTGTCAATCAGGGCTTTCACTGTATGGGCAGTGCACTGGTACAGTCAGTAATGGATATAAGCTGGCACATTACCAGGGTTTCTCAGTTTGTCTAGAACTTCTTCATTGCCATTTTTGACCAGAATGTATCACTGCAATGCTGTTAAGTGTGCCAGCCATAGCTCTGTGCATGGCTTAGCATTCCTGACTAAAACTGACTCTGCCTCTGTGCAATGAGTATATTTCTCTGATCAATTTACACTTAAGCATGGAAAATCAAGAAAAGTGGTAATAGTACTATTTTTTTGGCTGGTTGTAGCTAATGCCTTCTCTGCTTTTCACTTATGGCCCGGCAAGAATGGTTTTGCTACCATTGAACCATAAGGGGAAGACAGGAAAGGTACAGAACAGCTGGGTTTAATGAGCTGGAACAGCTGTAGGTATTAAAGCAGTGTGTACACTTGACATGCAAAGAGGAGGTACATGTATATAAATGACAAGCAATTTAAATCAAGACTTCAGTTGCAGAGTTTATAACTGACATTATACCCTGAAAAAACTCAAAGTTTGGTTGTCTTAAATTCTGTCACTTAAACAAATCCAAAGCAATTTAAGTTATGGGTGCATAAACTATTGATCTATATTTTAATATGTGGTGAACTTTGAATTTTGGACNAATCCAAAGCAATTTAAGTTATGGGTGCATAAACTATTGATCTATATTTTAATATGTGGTGAACTTTGAATTTTGGACTATGTCATGGTTTACTTTTACAGTTATCTGTTCCTCTTCTCTTGAATTTTACATTAGGCTATCTGGGTATTTCCAAGGCAAATTCCTAGAGTGCCAGTTGAGCAAGTATTTATTCTTTCAAAGACTACTCCAGAGGTGATGCATCAAGATTTTTGAGTCTTTGTGTAGCATTTATGTGCAGCTGGAAAGGAAAAAAAACCCTAAATCCGTTGAAGATAAATGGGATAGCTTTATAATTTCAGTGAAAGCATTAAAAATAATCATATGTTAAGAGGATCTCCATATTTCAACACTAATGCAATCTTAAATGACAGGATCTGGTATTGGGAATACGGATTTTTCTCTGTGGGATTAAAAGTGTCGATTTATATTTATGCAAATAAATTAAACTGCTTAATTTTAGACTGAGATTAACTATTTTTCATGCTGGTAGCTTGACAGTTTCCAGTATTTAAATGAGATTGGGATGAAATCATGATGGAACAAATTTCAATCTGTAATTTATTCTTTAAACCAATGCAAACAGTTAGTCCTAGGGCTAGAAATTTAATAAGACATAATGATCATTAAAGTGGCTTAGAGGAAATTAAACGTCCCAAAAAGGTGTTGCTTTTGCTATGATGACAATATCTGTGTTTAAAATTTGAAAGAGCTTTTCCTAATTACCTATGAAAAATTACTATTTCACTTTTTTGGATTCAGTCCATAGAAGTCTCCCCCTACCATCAGGAAGCCACCTGGAGGCAGGTGGGCAGCAAGCATCACTAGCAACTGTCCCCAGGCCAGTGAAATCACAATTCTCCAGAGGGGATTCAGCCTCAGAGAACAAGGCTGGTCCATTTTGTCGAGTGGCTGACTGGTGTTTGTAAGGTGTCTCCTGCCAAAAACTCCTCCCAGCAGATGGCAACAGCTGGGTCATGCCTGACTTTGGAAAACTACAGAAGGAACCCTTGTGAAGGGCCTACTGTGTGATCCCAATAGCTTTTCCTTGTGAGAGGGCTTTTGTTGTGCAAGGCATAATTTACTCAGGGTATTTGGGAGGACATGGGTCAAGTGACCTGCCTTGGTACAGCAGAATGTTGGTCTGGATCCTGTGATACAGGATATATCCCAGTGGTTCAAATGGAATCTGACCTCTGTGAATGTGAAATATATTCCTGCAAATAAATGAAGTCTCTTCTTACTGCTGATGTTAAAAAATATTTGTGACACTGGATATTTTTAATTGCTGTAAGAGAGGTCACTCAGACACTGTAAGGCTACATAAGGAAAAGCAGAGGAGTGCCTGGACTCTCTGTGGTAGTCTTTTTATTAATGGGTGGACCTATGCCACACAATGCTCTATACAACAGATGACTATGTAAATTACTTATCTCACTCCATATGCACATTGCAAATGATCAGTTTAAGCTAAAATCGTACAAAAATATGTTTTGATTGGGTGTATAAATAAATCACATTTACTTTTTTTTAGCTTTTCTAGCAATAGTGTTATTTTACTCACATTATGCTGTCAATTAATTTTTGAAGGTTCTCTGGAGTAACCAGGAGCATAATTATCAAGTCTGTATTGGCTCATTGAGCTGTATTTCCATGTCCTGGTTGACATCCAATACTTAAGAATCCAAATTTCATTCAAAGAATATTTTCCTGACTGCACCTCGAGCACAAATTAGAGCTGTAGCATGTGCCAGTTTCTGCACACTTTAAAAAATTCTATTTAAAAGGAGTTGACTGCAACTTTTCATCTTTATTCAGAGATAAATTACCGCACACTAAATCACGGTTGTTTAAAGCAGATAAGGAAGGAGAAGCTTCTGCAGGCACAGAGATTTGTGCTATCTCATGTAAACATCAAAATAGGGAGTCAGATCCTGAATTTTTGGGGCAGTTCTGATACTTACATACAATATTCAAAATGCAGTTCTTATGCGGCATTTTAAACTCACTTTCATTTAGAAATGAGATTCTGGTGCTCCTGTTGTCTTCATGTGGGACCTGTCTGCCTGTAATCCCCCATCTTTTTATATTGAATGCAGTGCCCAGTTGGTAGCACAGGGGACAGATAATGATTTAAATCCATATGAGTTTAATGGAGATGAGCAGCAGAATGGGAGGTACAAGCTGCTCTTAGCCTTACTATGGAAATGACTTGACCATGAAGAGTGTCACTGTATTGCTAATTTAGAGAGTCCACACAAAGAAATGTTACATCTGCCTCAAGTGCAGAAAATACTTGGATTGTTATTTTTCTATCTTCTTTAACATGAGGAAGTTAATTAGTTCTCCTGCTCAAATAAATAATTGCTCAGTTGTGCTTCATACCAAAGATCCACCAGTCCCACCAAGCAGTGACTAAGATAGCTGGATGTAAAACACCAAGCAAAAATTTATCTCTAAACCCAGGCCTTTAAGTGTCAGTGTGAGACCTGATTTTCACAGTTCAGGCCAAGAACAGTATTGTCACATCTTGGAGAAGGACACAGCTTTTCCCCAACAATAAGCCTCTTGCTAAAAACCTCATATCAAAATGCGTATAGGTAACTAGAGGGAAAAAATAGATGCAGATTTTACTGTAGCTTATATGACTGTAAATCAGGAGGAATATATTTTGCATGCAGTGGGATTAAACTAGATTTACAGTAGTGCTACCAGAAGGACATGGGCTTGGGATCTTGAGGCGCCCTGACACAGTGATTTATTTAGTTGTGGGCATTTTCTTCAGATAACTGCACAACAGACTGGTGGTGGCTGCACTGAGGAGTAACATAATCATCTTGACTTTATAACTACTTCACTAATATTAGCATCTGCCAGTTAATGCCAGATCCCAAGTGAATTCTGCCCAGTACATCCCTGCTGTGTTTCCAGCAATTCCCAAATTCAGCTGTGGCCAGACAGCCATACTAGGCAAAGGACTGGGAAGTCTGTCATATGAGGAAAAGCAGAATTGGGTTTGTTCAGCCTTGAGAACGGATGCCATAAGGGACACCTTATCACTATCATCCAGTAATTACAAGGTGGCTACAAAAAAGATAGAGACTCCATTCTTTTACAATGAGTCACAAGCAAAAGATGAGGGGTGATGGGTACGAGTTACTACTAGGGAGTTTTTGACTGGAAATAAAATTTTTCACAATGAGAACAATTTGCCATTGGCATAATCTCCATGGGGAAGCTGTGGATTCCCTAACAATGGACACTTTTAAGATCCAGCTGGACAGGGTGCTGGGCCATCTTGTCTAAACCGTGCTTTTGCCAGGAAAGGTTGAGTAAGATGGTCCTTGAGGTCCTTCCCAACATGGTATTCCATGAGTTTATGAAATACAAGAAAACCACAAATATTGAGGGATCCCTCTTGTTCATTTGTTCATTCCAGGAGTCAAGAGTTAAGGGAGCAGAGCTGAAGTAAAGCTGTTGTGCTTAAAGGAGTCTGATAAACCTATTCTTCATATTTTTTCCTAATCCTGTTTCTAAGCAGTTTATAATTTTGAGCCCACTTTTATGGCCCCTTCCTGTGAAACTTGAAAAGAGCCCCTTGAAAAGAGCTCTCTGCCTGCACAGAGATTTGGAGAGTGTATTTCAAAGTTGTTGTTTCACAAGCATCTATGTAATAGAAATACTGCATTCATACCTAAGTCACCCAGCTGGAGAATACCTTGGGAAAAATCTGATCAATTATTACAAAATCTCATCGCTCAAATTTCAACAGTCAAGCACTAAAGAACTTGGCACATAAATTTAAGGAAATAGGAACACTCCATGAACAGAAAATAGACAATTAAATTCAGCTAAAATCACATGGGTTTCTTTAGATGTAGTCCATCTAACTATGGATTAATCTGTTGAAGTCTTTTTTTGCAGGAGCTGGAAAGATTCAAACCATGTATTTTTACCTTTGTCTACAGAAACTTCCCCCTCCAGACAGTACCAGTACACTGCCACTGTCATTCTGGTTTTAAATACTGACATGGAACTAATAAACACTACTCCTGTTCTGTGTGTCCCTTGCAGCACAAATTTCTATTTTGTATCATCTAAAGTCTTCCAGATCTGTTTCAGTGTTCCACCTTTACCTTTCTGTTGAACCTACCAGTCTTGCAGTGTGCAGGAAATGATAAATTGCTCTAGTTTCAAGTGGAGAACATCTGTGTTTGTTTCCTGGGGGATAGCAAAGCTGATATTATTTCCCTCTCTGTGTGAAGCTGCTGTGTGCTTCTTCCAAATGGCTGAAGTAGCCACTGGAGTGATCCACATTTAAGTAGCCTGGGAGTCTAATTATCTAAGGAATATTTATTTGAGAAAATTAAAAGAAGAAAGAAAAAATATCAGACAAATTGAAATATTATTATTATTAATTACTATTATTACTATTATTATTATTAAGCACTGTACAGTGGGAACAAACATACTGTTTCCACCTACAGTGCTTCATCAAATTATCTCATTGTTAAGCTAAATCCAAAGTGTACAAAAGCCCTTTGTTATAACAACAACAAAAACCCACTGGATAAGAGCTGAATGAAGAAAGTTGTGAACAGTGAAGCTGTAAATGTGGACACATTTTAGGACAGGAGCTGCTCCACTCTGCTGTCTCAGGGCCGGGCAGCACCTCCCAGGCACATCAGGACATTTCTGCACCTTTGCCCCAAGATAACTTCTCATGGTGGCAACCAACAACACTGAGATCTTTTGGGGAGTAGTCTAATGGGGAAAGATGTGTTTCTTCTCTCTGTGCCCTTCAAGCCTGCTCACTACTATCTCTGCATTGAATCTGTTTTGTTGCTAGACCTGAAAAGGCCAAAGGAGTATGAAGTGTGTTTCTTATGATGGGGTAGTTAAATTCCATTATTGTTTCTGTCAAATCTGTATCATGATTTCTTCTTTCCTAACACCCATGTTATTACTTATATTGCTGATATTGCCTATCTCCCAACTGTGTTTTTTTGATGCCACATTTTAATGAAACATCGTGCAGTTGAATTTTCTCCTCTGAAAATTTTTTAAACTGGCTTGAATTGAAATATTCGTAGCTTTTATTCAGCAGAACAAAACCATACCTGGCACAGTACAGCCCAGTAGTAACTCTTCGGGCATGTCACAAGAGAGCCTTTGGCTAGGAGTTTCCTTGCAGGTGGAGCCCACACTGCTCCAGAGCTTCACTCTTACCTTAGTGAGTTATTTGTGCTCAGCAATAGCCACAGTGGCCAACTGGGCCAGCTCATGGAGAAAAAAACCCAAACAGATTAAAGATGGATTCCTGTTGGAGCGGGAGAGATCTTACTTTTTCATAACAGAGTATGAAATTCACCCAGGCAGGCAATAAGAAACTAATAGGTTTTATGTCAAACTGGGCAGGCATGGCAGGCAAGTGGTAAACTGAGGTAATTTGACAGCAAGTTCAGCCATTCTGGCATCACCTAGCAGCTAAATTCTAGCAATGCTGCTAGGATGACTTGTCAACAACTGACTTCACTAAAATCTGGCTCACGGGCTGGTGCCATTTATTTACTTTCGTTCTGCTCCTTAGGTTGGAGCAGGAGAAAGTAAATCATATTGCCAGAAAATCTGCCAAATCTAGTTGCATTCCCCTCTTAAAATTATTTATTGCTGATCTTTCTTTCTTCCATATGAAAGAAGATTTTACAAGCAAACTATCCATTATTTTCTGACTTTTCACAACAGTAATGACATTAAAACATATTCTATCTCCTTTTATTATTGAGTATGTTGATTTCTACTCAGAAAAAAGGCCACACACTCCAAAGAAAAATCTAAAAATATACAAAAAATAAAAGTAAAATATTCTTTATTTGGCCTTTTGAAGATCTTGGCAGATAGATGTTTAATGAGGCTGAATTCTGTTTGTTTTCCTAATACCAGAATCTTGAAAACCTTACTGAAAAGAGCATGATTTTTGTGATATCAGTCCAAACTTATTCCCACATCCAATGAATTAAACTAAAATATTTGCTATGCTTCTAGAATCCAGAGATGTAAGTGCACTTCTTGAGACAGCCTTTGGAGGTACTTTGGGATATCCAAGTCATTTGCATGGGCTGGCAGATATGACATTGGGCTTAGGAGAAAAGCTGGACCTTTCCATAAGGTGAGCAACTGGAGAACAGGCAGGATGCACCCACTCCCTTAAACAACAGTAAGCACACATGGAAAGATAGCTGAATCCTGTCCATGAGTGCAGAACTCCACCAGTTCTTTTTTCACTTGGATCCTTTTGAATCTCTGGATGAGTTCAGCAGAAAGAGAAATGAACCCATTCATAAAAATGAAGACAGAGGGAGAGAGATGTCACTGTGATCAGTGAGTTCTCTCCTGCCATTCAGTCTTCATCTTCCACCAAAGAAATCCAAAGGCAGCAGTCCAGTCAAGAATGTTTCCAGGCTGCCTGTGTCTGTAAGAAACAGGAAAGTTAGGAGGCAGCAGGGAAGTCCTGCATCCTTGTAACACACAGCACTGGCTGTAGTTTAAGTTGTAGAAGACTTTCCGGAGTTCTGCAGGCCAGCGTTCCCCAAAACAAAGCAGCCAGCACACAGTAGAAGAAGCAAGAAATACTGTAAAGAAACAGAAGGTGAGGGTTCTTTACCTTACATTTTCTCACTGTTGTCACACATGCTTAGGAGAGTAGGAAAAGACATCAGGGTTGCACAAGTCTTACAAACAGGATGATAATGTAGAAAAAAGCAGAGACACTTGGACAGACAGGACCAATTAAGCAATCTATACCTGCCAGGAAAAAGATATCCTTAAAACTGCAATGACTGCAATAAAAGCACACAAAAGACTGATTCTTTCTTCTTCAAATGCAAATAAGACTTGGAGCACATTGTGGTATGTGGCACACACGTCTGGGAAATGAAAGGCATCTGATATTTGCTTAGCTTCCAACAAGAGAGTAGCATTTTGGCACAGACTAAGTGGCATAGAAAAGCAGGTGTGAGGTATGAATTTCACATTACCTGCTTCTATTGCCAACATTACTAGCTCTGCCACTTTAGCTGGAGTCTCACATTTAGAAGACCAAAAAATGACATAGTGAAACATCCAAGAGAAGAATTACACAAGCTCTGGTTGTTAAGTTGTGCACCACTTTGAGAAAATGCTTTCTGGGAAAATCCATTAAAGCAAATTGGATATGACTTGCCTAACTATAACATACAAGTGAGCTCCACATAGTGTTGGCACAATTAGACACAGTCACCATTTCTGTGGCACTCAGCTTATGTAAAGGAATTCATACTAAATTCATATTAGTTAGAAGGCTATTCTGGCATTAAAGTGAGTTTATTTAGTATTCAGAAATTTCAACAAGATTTTTGAACCAATGTCACCTGGATAAATTTAATGGCAACAAACCTTTGATTCTGAGCACAGGTTTTGTAGCTGGTCAGCACCATCCCAGAAACAAGCACAGAGGCAGGTTAATATGGCTAAACATTTAATATGCACAGAATATTTTTGGGGAAGGTTTGGGATCAATTAAATTAATTATTTCTCCCTTATTAGCACAGAAAAATCACTCCCTGAGCACTGGAAAGCAGAAGGCGAATGGACCCAATGCTCTTGCTGAACAAAATGGTGCCCATATGAAGTCAGCTCCCACAGATTCAGAGGGTCATCCAGGGAGTCACTTCCCCATGGACCTCCTCAGACAGGACTACATTTTGTCACAGAACACCAGTGGTTTCAATGGATGCATCCTTGCATAAGCCTGGATCCCTGTTGCCATGAATATTAGCAGTGGAAAGCATCAGATCCTTCTGCACAAGCGCTGGTGCAAAATACAGGTAGGTGCTCAGAGCCGTCTGATGCATTTGCAAAGCACCAACAGCCTCATGTATTTCCAAGTATGTTGTGGTTACTTATCTTTTCTTATAAAACTGATGAAAATTATATAACATGAGTATTATTTTGGGGGGCTTTTTTTTGTTTCCTACTATATCATTATTGCTTATGTGACTTCAACAGTTTCTAGATCACAAGTTAAAAATTAGGTTGGCAGTTTATCCCTTGCTTCTCTTTTCTGCACCAATATTAACTTTTACGATTAATCAGCAGTTTTCAAGCAACATCTTCATTTTGATTCTCTGATTGATACAATACATAAAGGCTTTAAAGTGCACTAACTTAACTGAGACATCTCTTTATTGAATGTCACCTGAGTGAGCTGAATTAATAACTTTTTCAGCTCACTGCATCCATTGTTTCTCTGGAATGGTTACCAAAAAACCAAAGCACGAGTCTTTTCATCCAAGATTTAAGCACTGGCTGACCAGTGCTGCTCAGACCACACCAAGCTCCTAAAGGGGCAGAGTAATCCCTTTATGGATTGATCCCAATCAAAGGGTTTGATATCCCTTTTCTATTTCATCTAGGTGTTATGTATTTTCATGCATACTCTTGTGCTGGGAAAATTCTACGGAAAAGCTGACTAAGACTGCTTCATGTTTGACTACTTTTCCTGATGGAAAATTTTCGTAAATACAACATTGTCATTCCTGTGGCACTTTGCTTTATGGCGTTTCGTGATTTTTGCTCCGAGATTTTGACCATTCCCAAGTTATGTGGAGCCAGCTATGCATATATTCAACCCGGATGTCGATAGAAAGAGCATTTTCCTGCAAGAGTATGCACTGTCACTCAAAAATTAGTATTTTAGTAAAGCTGTTCGTCACAGAGGATCAGAATCCTAATCAGGATTCTGAATCCTGATTCAGGAGGATCAGAATCCTAATCAGACACTTCTCTCTGTAAAATGAAATTTAGCAACACAGAGAATGGAGAATGGTGAATGGCTTAGACTTACATTTCTTTGACTACAGACTCCATTTGTCTTTTTGAGCATCCTTTTAGCATAGTCTCCTCCTCTAACTTGTCGTCCCCACATTTCTAGGATGAAAAGGCAGCAGCCTGATTTCTTTAGATGGAGAAAATGATGAATGTTTATAGTTACTAGCTGCAACAATTTACAACAAATTTGAAAACTGCTGGTTGCTGTTAGATGGTGGGTGGTAGTTTGGGGACTCTTTAGCCACCTGCAGCTCTCAAGCTGTTCAAGTGTAATTTGCCATGCTGGGGCTGCATTCGTGAGCAGAGGGAGGCTTTGCTACCATGGGGCCAACTTGAATATTTAGAAGCAGAGGATCCATGGGAGACTTCTGAAGACAGCACTGCTGGCTCGCAAAGGAGCAAAAGGATGCCCTGGGAAACTACTGTCATCATATGCCCACAATCCCTGGACATTTCAAAGTATGTGGACTCTGTAGGGTTAGAAAGCTGAGTAACTGTTCCCTCACTTATATTTTTATTTTGTGACTCACTTTAAGCCCCTTGGAGGTGCTCTAAGAGGGAGAAAGAGATTGAGTCATAACCCAGTTTCCAGAAACCTTAGCAACATGACACAGTCAGAATTTCAGGTATGATAAGCATGGTGGAAAAAAACTCCTGACAGCTATGATATTCCTAAATATAATTGTTTTTTACTGAGGAATTGTAGCATTACAGAATAAAAAATCGCATTATTGACATAAGTGCAGTGAAAAATCTGGTACAGAAGCAATATCTGAAAGCAATATAAGTAATTTTCCCAGAACCTGGTCTTCTAGAAGAATGATTTTACCCATTGAGCTACTGCACAATCTATAAACAGATGAGAATACTCTGATAGGGGAGAAGGAAGGTGTATAACAAAAAGCAAAAATCTGCTAGTAAGTCCTGTGACGTACTTGAGAACATTCCCTAGGGGCACACAATGTATAAGGGAGACAACACTGATAGTAAAGGTCAGAAATTGTGGACACAAATCACAAAAAGGAATAGAGAAATCTCCACTCATGGAACACTTTAATGAGATGAAACCTCTCTTCACATCTTTAGAGTTTATAGGTATTGACTATGGCCCAAAAGCCCCCAGAGAGGGGGAGACAGGAGCAGCTTGTTTAGACTGTGAGAAGCACAGAGGATTTAAAACTTAAATGTGTCACTACCAAAGAGAACAAATCAATAACTGAAATAGATTATGTGTTTTTTGTCTAAGACTGGGTGAAGAAACCTGCTTGATTACAGACATGCAGGAGGGAGCCCCACAAAAGGCAGAGCAGTGCTGTTGGCTACTGCGGGCAGCGCAGGGTGTGGCGGCAGAGACCTTTGGCTCATCACCACTGTTCCATGGGAGCTGTCTGCTGTCGTAAATATATTTTGTGAGAAGCCACAGGCAGTTGCCTCTTTGCTGTGTACTGCTGCCTTTCTCAAATGGTGAGCTCCTTTTTGTGCAGCCACAGCAAAAGCATCACTCTTATTAGTTTGGACAACGGAGCATCTGTAGAGACAAACCTGCTCTGTGCCTGCAGCATGGGAGGGGGCTAAGAATGGTCAGACAGCACCTGAATTTCAGTACTGCTAATAAACTCAGCTGCTGCTGTACAACGGACACATACACGAGGAAGCTGGTGCCCCCCAAACCTCACATTGTTTCTGTACCTGTACAGAACTGATGCATTTTGCCAGAAAAAGCAGCCTCAGCAACTGATGTTTTATCCTTTGTTTGATGATACGGATTTGCTGGGAGGGACTACAGTAAATGAATGCACTCTCTCATTGCAGGCATATGGAGATTGAATAAAATAGCTAAATTCACAGCTTCTCTACCTTACTTTTGAAGTGGTTGTCGCTTAACTATTTGGTTGTATCTCTGTAGAGCTCTAGAGCTTAGCATGGTCATACTAGTCAAAAATATTTGATTTCCACTAAGTTTCTCAACAGGGCATTGATAAGATGAGACAAATCTTCTTACTGCTAGAAATGATCTTTGGAAAATAAATTACATTTTATATATTTTTCCATATTTCATAGAAAATATTTTCTATATTTCTTTATACCTTATATAGTTATATATATTATAG
>VZTZ01048483.1:1366-12266 GCA_013400955.1 Drymodes brunneopygia
ATCGAATGCCAAGGTATGAACAGCTGGTAGACAAAAGAGAATGAACCAACAACCACACAAAATCCATGGAAGGTAGAAAGTTTATTTCTGTCCAACACTTATTACCTATTGCCTCTGGATATGTTCTGTGGCCAAAGCCACAGACAATTTTCTCCTCTCATCTGGAAGAAAACTTTTTTCAGTGGAAGCAGTATATTGCATGTGAGCAACTTGAAAAAAACCCTACAGCTAAAATTTTCCAGAATTAGCACTCAGCATAATGTGTAGTCTCAAAAAAAAGAAGTAAAAATAATGAGAAATAATCTAGACCCTAGATGATCACTCAGCTTATGCTGCACTGTTCTTAATCTCTGGGGATGGGGGAGGGAGTGTTCTAAGAATGTACATATTTCCTTCAGGATTATGATTAAATTTAGAAACTAAGGTTATCATAAAATGTACATGCTAGGGTTTAATTTAAATCAGAGTCATATGTTAAAAAAGATTACTACCCTAGATTTTAAAAACATTAACCCGAGTCATGTAGCACAACCTCATTTTGATCATTCTGAGTTTAGAAAATGTACAATTACTGATGCTGGCAAGAAGTCACACCAAGGGCAAATGAGATTAGTAAGAAATAAAACTGCATGTCACTAGCAAAATAGAAACTGAAATGAATAATCAAATGGGCAGATCATTCATGCCGCCTAGGCAGCAAAGCCCAAATAAATGATTTTGAAAGCCAAAAAAAACCTTTCTAGTAAGCACTTATATCATCAGTTTGAAAAAGTTTTCAGTGCAGAATGTTGCAATAAGTTTCATAATACTTAAAATATAAAGTGATTTCATAGCTTTCACTGCTGACCTTAGCACAGTAATAAATCACCAAAAACCACGAAGTAGGAAAAAATTTATTTGAAACCATCCGACATACATATTAATAGGGAGGATTCATTCCCTGTTCATTTTCTACACTGCCCAAATTTCAGAGACTTTGTCAGCTTCTCTCCTGGTGGAAGAAGGGCAGAATTCTAGGATGTAAAGGTGAATAGCTGCAACAACACTCTCATGTTCTTGGATGTTGGGTTACAGCTCCTATAGACAGTAGCGAGTATACAGAAAATGTTATAATGAACAATCTCTGGCATTTAAAGCATCTATCAACTACTGCAGCACTGAAGATGATGACTTTCAGCTTGTTTGAAGAAATGGTTAAGGGTAACTCTTTGGTATAAGCAATAAAATGCTCTTAATACACTTACATACACCAGTACCCAGGTTGAATTGAAAAAATTTAAAGAAAATAAATATTTCCATTTTTTGTAAAGGTTTCCCTCTTTTCCTCCCTAGTGTTTTCCAAAGAAGCATGCATTTCAAGCACACAGGCAGAATATCTACACATGTACCTAGAATTCAGTGAAAGAAAGGAAGATAATGTGTAGCACCTACATAGTTGATCAAAGCCTGTTTCCTGAAAATTCCTCTTCTGTTTCCATCAGTTGCAGCATGACAATGCATATTAGCATGAGTGTGAGTCCACCGGGCACAAATAAAAGTTTACACTCAGCGATACCTGTTCTGAATGGAAGTGAGGCTTAAGCCCTGCTTAAGCACATTATCAAAGCTTAAGGAAGATCTTAGGCTTTGCTTAAGAGATATGGTCTCTTTAAACCATGCTCCTGCTACCTGACATATCAATACATTTTAGACACTTTGCATTAATTTCTACACTCTTGTCCATAGATAAAAATGATTCATATGTACTCACCAATTATATCAGTGTTTAGGATTAAGACACAAAGAGAAACTTTAAGCTGTTTTCAAACTACTAAAATACTCCTCGTGTCCCTATTCCTGAGCTGATATGTAAAGGAAGGCAGGGATCTAGTTAGGTCTCTGGAAAAAGTACCAAGAGCCTCAGCAAACAGTAGAGCACCTAGCTAGAAGAAAATATAGATGCAGAAATATGGATTGCACTCAGTAGAATTCAGACCATTCAAACCCAGCATTTGTTTTTTTGTATTGCACAGCACACTGGATGAAATTCTGTGGCCTACTTGTGCATAAGGTTGAAAAAGATGACTGTAATGGCTTGTTTTGGCCTTCAGTCCCTGTGTCTGATTTTCCTTTAGGCTACACTTTTGCACAGCTCTGGCCTATATTTAGGCATGCTTAAAAGCATTTTTTCTACTGCTACAACAGAGTGAAGGACTTTCAGAGTAAACAAACCATACCCCCAGATTCTAGATAGCTTCAAAGTGAAAGTTTTTTAAAGGAAGATCTCTTACTTCTTTTTCCATTTGAAGTCCTTCTGCTCTGATATTTCTCTCAAATACTTCTCTCTTCTCTGTCTGTGGATTAGATTTTCTATACACAAGGATGTAGTCAATCCGACATTTCCCATCTCTAAAATATAGTCCATTGGTTTTGTTCTTATCAGGTACCTCCTGTAAACAGAAAATCAAGCGACTCAGTAGCGTTAATTTGCCTTGGTAATTGCTGCATAGCTGTTTGCATCATCAGTTTTCAGTAATACTCCACAGGAAAGACAAGGAATTACAGCAAGATGTTCAAGTTTTAGGCTCTTTACACACAAAGCTGCTGACTTCATCTGAGGGGAGCACAGACTTCCCCACTTAAGAGGCATCAGGAGGTCTTAGGCAAATGTTTGGACATACAGGGATGGGATAGGAGAGAAAACACAAGAGAACCTTCCTCCCCCACCTCTCTCCATGAGGTTAGGAATAACTTCTTATAAAATAGAGCAGAGAATAGTGTTACTGAAGCGTAAATTTAAAATTAGGAACTTAATATGGCTGCATGTCTTTGTACAGGTGAAAAGAGTAAAGAGTGTCATGAACACTTACTGTAGTGAGAAGCACTAAAACCTGGCACAGAGATTCTCATTGCTTTGCCTCATAGGACACAGATAAAAATCTGAAGTCTCTGTACTGACCTCACCATACCTCATCAAACCACCTACAGAATATTCCTTGCTTAAGAAATTGCTGATGGTGGATTTACTTGGATTTATTTGGAAAGAATTCCTGGTGTTTGGTGTAGCAGCACAGAAAAGCAATAAATCCTCTTTCTTTTCTATTAAAAAAAAAAAAAGAAAGAAAAGAAGAAGCCTGTTTGGTCTCACAGAGAAACACAACTTGATTTCACTGTTAATAAGAGGTACAACTGGTCACTCTCCTGAGATATAAAAACCAGATGACTGGTCTTTTTCCAATAAGTCATGTAATGAAATTCTCTAAAGATCCTCCTCACAATTTAACACTACTGCTACATAATACAACTCCTGGCCAGGGTTTAAGCTTTCACTTTCAGGCAAGATGAAATTGCACAGCAGTTTGCAGGTTGGAGTGTTTCATACAGGAAATGTACACTGTGAAGGATACATGGGAAAAAACAGCTCAACCTCTGAGCAGTGTAAAGGGCAGGGACCTTCAGGAACCGCAAGATCAGTCTAGCTCTAAGCTGAAGGGAAGGTTAAGCTAATTTACCTCTGTTTTTCCAAAACTTGCAGCATTATTCTTGCCCAAAATAGCCCTGCCCTATAATATACAACCAAGTTTCTGAAAAAAAAAGAATATTTTGCCTTTTACTTCTTGGCAAAGGAAGGAATTTTCATAATACTTTCTCCATAGGAGAGCTGTTTCTGAATTTAAATCACAAAGTGAACATTATAATAGGAAAAATTATTTTTACAGGAAACCCCCCCAAATCAATTTTCCCATTCAAAGAGCTTAGTGTAAGCTACCGCTCTGATTCTCAGTAGGCATTTTGATTTAATGGAAAAACCAATGGAATGGTCCATCCCAACTGTCCCACCCCTTGATACATCCAGTTCACTAAAGGAAGAAGGCGATTTTTCTAATATTCTTTCATTACAGTGCCTAACTCCTGTCACACCTTAGTGCAGACTTGATGCAGTGGAACAGTTCTTAGAGCCCTAAAAGAAGGCAAGAAAAAAGATTTAATCTCTAAGGGAAAAAACAGCAACAAACTGTATCTATACTGCATATCATGCTGATAAATGATATTATCAAGATATGAGAAGTATTTTTCATAGGACATTAAATGTGTAAACAGCTCAGGAGTCACATTTTATCTTTTTCCATTAAAAATGTCTGTTGAGAAGACATAAAAATCCTCCAACAACCCAAAGTGTATTTAAGGTTATTTAAATAAAGGAAGGGTGTAGCAGGAGATTTAGAGGCTGTGGGTCAGCTTGGGTGATCTGTCATGATTTCTAACTCTCCTGGCAAGCCTCCTGTTTAGTAGTCAGAATCAACACATACTTTAGCAAGTGGCATAATAGGAAAGGGACTATAGTGCAAAACAATCTGTGCTGAGGATCTGCTGTCTTAGCTATGTGGGCTTAAGGACTCATGTTGGGCCCACTGTAGTCTGGTCCAGAAGACTCACTGGATTCAAATCCTTAAGGAACACAGGTTTAAAATCCAGCTCTGCTCTGGACTGCCAAGAAATCATGGGTAGGGGAATCGAGAGAGCCACTTCATATGTACACTCCTCATCTGAACTCAGACCCATCCTGAGAGTACCATAAGGAATGTATCCTTCTCTGCATGCAGTAGCGACTCCATTGGAAAAATAGATTTGCCCCTTCCTACATTTCTTCTTTCACTGAAGAAAATTGGTTTGCCCTGCACTGGCTCATCAGTGAATGCTGAACCTTATATTAAAGAGTATCTATGAGACTTAGCTAAGGTATTTGACTTGTTGGACTTCTTCCACTACAAATATGACCTTCTGGTATAAACACTTCTCTTGAACTTGTGAAACACTAACAACTACAATACTGTAATTTTTCACTCAGAAAGGTGGCTTGGACACCCTTAACTGTACTTGCAGGTCCTTTTCATTTTAGGAACACTGTATGTCAAATCCAGACAGATAAACCCTATTAGACTGGTATGGCCTCTGGGAAGGAACCCTTACTCTGGCCCTCTCTTACAGACTGTAAGGCAAGTTCATAGACTGAGCCCAGACTTGCAAGAACTCTTGAGGATCTAACATGAAGTAGAGACAATTAGGGCTGGTTCAGCAGTCTCAGCTGCAGGACTTTTACATCATCCAAGTATTACAGGTTTATGCTATTCCAGACAGAAGTTTGTCCTATCTTCCTCCAGATATTGCATCTCCCTTACCTGTGTTACAACATCAAAATTCAGTTTTCCTGATGAAAAAAAAAAATACATAAAACTAGGTCTGACTGCTGGTTTTGGAGAAAAAGTGGTGTAGTCACATATGGCAAACCTCCATTCCTCCCTCCAAAAAAGGATGCTGGAAGAAAGTGGAACAGTGAAGACTTCACTCTATTAAAAAGCTTAGCATTTCTGTTTATCTTTATGATGGTATTGTAATATGTGTTTGATAATTCAAACTTGTTTTCGAAGGAATACAGTAGTTTTTATATTCTCAGGTGCTCAGTTGGGAGCCATCAGCATTCAGACACGGCTCATACACATGCACATGCTAGGAGGGCTTTAGGCCAAAGGGTTTACCTGTATATATCCATACAAAGCATACAACATCTGTACAGTGTATCTTTTCCTAGTAGAGTTTAGTAGGGACCAAGTACTTTGAAACTTTGTTTTGGTAGGGTGCAGCATCCCTTAAGTCCCATTAAGACTTTCAATTTTTGTCTATTTTCCCCCCATGTTATACCTGTACATGACTTACGTTGCTATTTTCCTCAGTTATAGTTACAAAAAGAACCCTTAAGTCTGTTCATATTCCTCAAGGGTTTTCGCCTTCCCTTTAAAAAACAACAAAAAAAGGATACATCTAGGGGGGGAAAAAGGGGTTTTGAGGTATTGTTTTTTCAATATTATTACATCAACAGCAGCATGTCCTTCTGATAATTTTCTGTCATTTTTTCCTCTTTAACTTACAAAAATCACATGCCCTTCACCTGCTCCTTTTTGCTAAAGACCATATGGTACATGGTTCCAAAATGCAACATGGGAATATTGTGTCGGATTAACCTATAATGGTGCAAGGAGGAAATACGTCCTTTGTAAGTTGTATGGGAAGCTAGGGAAGAGCTATGAATAAGGAAGATGAAATTGTGAGCAAGGTCAAACATATTCAGGGTGCCCTGAATTTTGTTGCTTTAATTATCCTCCTAAGCATTCGAGGAGTGCAGCTCTGTAGGGGCTGAATTTCTAGAACAAAGAAAATCCCTGACTCTCTCCTCAGCAACGTTTTACAAAAGAACTTGCACCACAAATCCCTCCAGCTCCTGCAAAATACGTAATCTCTAATTACATCTTCTAAACCCTATCAAAACTAGTAAACAAAAGAGGGTCAGGGCAGGGCCCTCAGCAATATCCTGTGGTTTTCCTCTCTTTTTAATTACTAACATGGTCCCTGCCAGTTCTGATCTGTGCCAGTCAGCCCTCTGCCAAAAATTCCTCAGGCACAACTTGCAGGTAACATCAGACTAGTCCAGTAAGTAGTTGAGATGTAGCCCCATTCCTGAGGTGGAGGAAAGGAGAAAAGTCCCTGGTTTCTTCACTCCCTGAGAAAACAACCCTAACATCCATGGGATGCAGGGCAGTGGGAGGCAAAATTAAAGGGCCTTTCTTAAGGTTCCTTTCTTCACAAAAGACACAAAAGGAAATTAAGGCCCAAATTTTCATCATAGCACCATGATGCTTTGCCTGCTTTCAGACAGATTTTAAAAGGGACTATGTGTTGAATGTTTTCTCCCTGATATGTTCTCTGAATCACCATTATGCACCATCAGGTCACTTGTTCTTCACTGGAAGGGAATGTGTCTCTTAACTGATACCCAATGCTTCTCATGGGAGCTTTAGATAAATGCCCTCCACACTCTTTCTCCTTAAAGGATTAATGTGGGGAAAACTTTTCCAACATTTTCAGAAGCAGTGAAACCTTACATTGGTGTAGATTTTCACTGAGGATGCATGAAATCAAAACTTTTGAATTTGAGATATTTTATATTTCAGCATTACAATCTCAGAATGGAAAATCAGTTCTCATGGGAAAGATTAGAGACAAGTTGGTGGTAGAGAATGAGATTTTAAATCAAATTACATTTATTACATTTTCATAACGGGCATGAACAAATACTGTATTAATAATTCTGTGTGTTCTTACCTCTCCCACAACTTCCAGCCTGCTGGCATCATCAGAAGTACTGGTCAAGTTACCATGGTGAAGCAGGGAATCATCATCTTTGGAAGGGCTGTTCACACCTTCTAACTCATCAAAAAAAATGTTGACATCCTTAGCTACTAAAAAACAAAAATAAAAATATACATTCAAATCACCACTGAACCAAAGGAAGATAGCAAGTAAAACCCATCAACAGTTTCAATTTTTAGCTCTGGTATAAGTATATACCATGTTAATTTTAAAATTTGATGGGTGCTGTTGGACTGTTTTCTTCACCAGTGAACCACATAAAAGTTTAGGATACCACAACACCTCTCTGATGAAAAATAAGCAAATTGCAGTCACACTAAAAGAGCTATTAGCCATCTTCTCAGCTTCTTTTGGGGTAAATGTCTTAAATGACTACATTTTGGATTAGTATTGTCCATGAAAATTTCTTATTATAAGAAGGCAGAGTTTTAACCTATTATATAAAGTGTGAAATTTGAAGTTATACCAACCTGTGGTGCAGCCAGAGGCAGATGACCTTAAATAAATACTGTTTTTTGAAAGGCTTTGAGTAAATGAACCTGGGCAGATGTTTCTCTTTTCACAGTTTGGCATGTTTTGATGCATATAAATCTGACACTTTCAGATCCACCTACCACACAGCCGTCAGTGGTGCATGAAGCAACCACTTATATTTACAGATTTAAGCTGTAAACCAGCCCTGACAAAAAGTATATATATAAAGGGCCTGGAGTGGCTGCCAGATGGGAGCAGCAGGTCAGGCAGGTTCACTCTGCACTCCACACTCTACAGGTACATGACCTCCTTGTGCACAAGGAGAAGAAAAATCCCTTAGCTGAGGATCACACTTCAGCTGTGGATGGACTTCAACTCTCCAACCTCATGCCTCAGAGGCAAAATCCAAAATTATGACAGTAGAGTTATAACTGTTAGAAGGGACCGCCAATAGTCCCAGCTACTGAGCCTCTTCCACTGACTACAGTGGCACCAAATATCTGCTAGGCTTGATGGGAATTAATCTAACCCCCTAATCCTATTCTCTATTTTTGCAAGCTTCACTGACTTTTGGAATAACTTTTCTTTTGTGCAAATAAACTTCTGTTGCTATTGCTTGTCCTCAGGTCGCCTAACTCTGTGACAGGCAATTGTAATTCCTGTTGGTGAGAATCTATACTAACAGTCAAAAATCTCTAATTGCTGACGGTAGCTTAGTTCCATTTCTAACTACTGGCTGCAGGAGTAAAAATCCATTCCCTCACTGTGGAGAGACTGGATAGCTGCCAGAAATTAACATCTACTTACTGTTTCCAGTCATCATGAGCATTTTGTGACCTCATTCACACCTTTCCCTTCTTCAGGGGTCATAGCCCAGTTTAAGAATCCTTTTAAAAAAATCACTGATGATACCAACTCCCCAGACTCTGTAGGTGGCCTATTTTTCATGCTCACAAACAGGAAAAATCTTATTCGTAATATTCCTCCTTAATACAGATGTATGTTGCAATTTAAATATACTATTTCCTTGTCAATCATGGGCAAGGGGAGAAGTTTCCTCCCTTTTTGTATGTGTCTTTTACAGTATCTAAAGTTTATTATTACATCTACAGGTAATAAAAAAAGAAAATCTTATCACAATATTCAAGAATCCTTCATCTTAGTTTTCATGCATCAAATAGGAACAAGGTTAATGAAAGACCTTGTATTTTAAATTGTAATAATTTTGGTTGGAAAACTCCTAGAAACAGAAACAACAGAGAAGTCCTCATGTCCAGATTAATCCACTCTAAATACTAGGCTAATGTGCTAACCTAAGCAGCATAGTTTGTAAGAGAGATTCTGAGTTTTTGGTGTTTAGTTCTATGTGATGAGAGCCTGCAGCTCCTTGGTGTCACTGTTGCTGCATCCAGTTTGTCCTAGGGCAAACCACAGAGGCTTTAGGAGACTTAAAAGGCAACAAATAAGCTCCAGTTTGTAGCACATGCAGCAGTAATATTATAGATTTTTCCCCACCCTCATCCATTTCATTCCACAAAAATCATACGAGAGATGTTTATAAAAGAGAAGGGAGTTGCCACAACACAGCTCAGACTAACCCCATGTCCTTCACAGTCCCTACTGTTTCAAAAGTCAAGACTGAAAACATTCCACCCTGTCACATAAGAATTTGGGTGTAGATCATGACCAGATTTTGCATATGTGTTCATATGAGAAGAATTAATCTCAATATTCAACTGAAACAGAAAACATTTCAAATGACTTGAACTTCACTGAATTGAAACCCGTCAGTGCCTCCATGACAGTGACACATGAATTTGTATATGATTAACACCTCAGTGTAATCTGAAAACAACTGTGGAAAAAAATCCAAAAATAATTAAATAATGAAGCTTTCTGAAGATTATTCAAGATACGTATATCTGTTGCCAACAGCGTAAACAAAAGCTGCAAAAATGAAAGTTTTGCCTGTTTGCTATACTGGAGGAAATTTAAAATATCTTTGTTCTGAAATTACTGACTTTGTATAAAAGATGAGGCCTCTGAGATACTAGAATTGCTGCTTCTTGAAGTGCTGGTAATGCTTTGGGTTGCAAAATATATAGTTTTTATGGGGATGTTTTAAGATACAGAACTTGGTACTTAAGACAGCGAATGTGTCTGAGTGCTTCAAACACAGAATTACTGGATTATCCTGAGGACTTGAGAAGAGCCAAAAAATTTCTTATTTTAAAGTCTCTTTGAAATACAGTCCACCTCAGCAGTGAGGGAGTTGTGTAAGCAGTGGATCTCAGTTGGTTAGTGAAATTAGCTACCAACACTTGTTCAGATTGCCTGCAGTGGAAAATTGCTTATACCAGAAATAAGCAGATAATTGGTGTGTTGGTTGATGACTACAGAAAACATGGGCCCCCACTATTTGCTGAGACAATTTTTCTACCCCAAGACTCGTTATATACTTAAAAATAAAATAATAGTATATTGTTCTACAGAACCAAATAGATAATTTATATAGCAATTCCTGTTTGTTTTACATTTGTAATGGTGATGGTACTTCCAAGACAACTGTCCTGCTGATTGTAGGTAGCTCAGCCCTTCCACTCCAATGGACTGAACACCTACATGGCCTAATGTTGCTAAAAGCGTAATAAGGGCTCCATCTTTTTTGTCCCCTTCAGACCCTGACATGCATATACCCACAAATGTCCTTAACAGAATGATATACAACAGCTTTATGATATATATAAATGCTATTTGGGAGACAGACTGGTGCTACTGTACAGTCATATATTTTTAAGCAGTGAAATTTAACAGGAATACAGAGCAGTACATGAATTGCTATAGGAGATATTAAGAATTCTCCCTCTGGTTTTAGATCAGCTTAAATATGTAAACTCTTTTCTCCCCCTCATGTTCTATTTTGCAGAAGGAAAATCAAAATGACTTGATAATTCAGAATCCCTTGAAGAATAAAAGAAAAAAAAAGTGGATATACAAATATTTTTATCCCAAATATACTAGAACTACATATTTTGAAAACTGGATGCTGAGAAATTCTGAGCAGGAGTCCANATAAATTCTGAGCAGGAGTCCACGCACAGTCTCAGTGGGTCCACAAGCCACTTCAGATCAAGAGGCTGATATAAGGTAGGACTCAAAAACAAGATACATCCTTTAACTTTCTGAAGGTGGGTGCTGAAACTGAAGTGCCTAAAAATAAGAACTTTCATTAAAAAATGGG
>VZTZ01048485.1:0-37806 GCA_013400955.1 Drymodes brunneopygia
AGGTTCGGAGAGGAGAGGGAAAATTCTTCCATCATGATCCACATTCACCCATTAATATCTAAGATTTATCACACATCAGTGCATTTCCCCCTCATCTTGTCTGTAAAGGGAGTGTAGATATATAAAAAATGTTGGTGCGTACTCTTTATACTGAAAAATCTCCAGACTCTTTACTTTTGAATAATCTCAGTTTTAAAAATTGTGTTTGTTTACATTCCATGTGTGTTTGCATGTCATCTTTGTCTCCAATTTTTTAAACCAAAAGAGGACTCACCTATTTTGTAATTCCTATTTAAGACATTTAAGTATCAGACATTTGTATTGAAGTATTTAATAGAGAATTATATCTGCATAACTAAAGTGTAATTATACTGTAATTACATTGTAGTTCATGTTCTGAACTGTTGAGATATATAGGAATAAATATAGGTATAAACATATAATTTCCACTTAGGAATATAACTGGAAAAATCTCTTTCTCTGTCTTTTTTAATTTCAGATGTCATAAAAAGAGACAATTTCAGACTCGTGGGTTCTTAAAAAGATGTTTTATTCCAGAGCCCACGAGGTCCGGTGGATTCCGAAGGGAAAAAAAAAAGGGGTGCGAGGAGAAAAAAAGAAAAAGAGTCCCGGGCAGTGATTAGACTACCCTGGCTACCGGTTGGTAGCCAAAGATAATCCTGTTCAAAGCTGGGGTGAACTTGATCTAAAATCAAGTTCAAAATAATTAAGTTCGATTTATCCCAGAGAGGGAGGAGGCCAAGCACCCAGCTTCGAAGAGCTGCTGCACCACTAGTTGGTGAAGGAGCTCACAGGGACCACCTGCACTGATGGGTGGTAAAAAGGCTAAGGGGTCCCAAGGGCAAAAAGCCAAAAAAAGTTTTTCTCTGATTTGGTCTTCGATTTTTATANATAATCATGTTAAAATTTTAATTGTTTTATTGGTTTTGGCATAAAAATATTTCAGGAGATCCTAAAATCAAACATTTAGGTAGCAGGAGTTTGTTTTAATGCATACTTTTAAGTTCCTTTCCACTACTTTCTTATGGTTCGTTTTTGGAGATTTTATATTTATGTGTGCTTCCTAGTGTAGCCCACCTGTACTTTGTTTCCAAGCAAACTTCCATGCCCATGTAAAGCTATGTCGAGGGTAATCAATCTGCATGTTTCTTCAGTAGGAAAAAAAGTAATTTTTTCTCTTTCTCCCCATTTAGACTGGTACTTTGGAGAGTGAAGCTATGTTTTTATGTTTTGCACTTTTATATATGTGCCCTTACATTATGAAAGTGAGCAATTCTAGTATGAAAGTCTAAACATTATGCAGTTCCACAGAGTTTCCTCAGGACAGAACAGTGAGTGATGACTTCTGGGAACCTTATCTGAGAATAGTTATCAATCCTTATCTGAAAATAAGTTTCTAAATAATGAAATCAAAGATCCCAAAGTCATTTATATCCTTGTTTCCAAGGATAAAGGAGAGGTCCCTAATAAAGAGAGAGAAGTGACAATGCCAGAACACTCCATTTTTGTTTTCCAGCCAGCACAGCAAGCAAGCACATGTGACCATGTGGATTATGTTTAGGACTCCAAAGAAGTCTCTTTTTGAACCACTTCTGTGGTAAATATATATGATTAATTTCCAGATCAAGTATTTTAATTGCAAGGGAAGGAACAGGATGCTGAATGGTAATATCTAAATGAACATGCACAGGTTTTTGAGGAATCCCTGATATGTTTCATCTGTGACAGCTTAAAACAATCTCAGCACTGCCATGGTCCTAACATGGTCAACCATGAAAATGCACATCTGCTTCACTCATTTTTTTCAACTTTATTGTGGTTTCTTTGCTTTTTGCTTTGCTTGCTACAACATACTGATTTTAATTTTCCTATGTGGCTTTTCATAATTTTTTGAAATACATGTTTATTAAATTAATAGTATCATCCTTGAATTTATTGTAAAAAGACACATGTACATGGATAACATGAATTTGTACTTTCCATCATCCAAATCTTTCAAGTTTTAGATGAGTTGATATATTACTTGCAGTCCTCAAAGAAGGTTTTCAAAAATCATGTCTCCCAAGAGGAAGCCTGGAAACTGCAGATGCTACCTATTTATATAATTTTTCAACAACCATTTTTTTCCATTGGAATTGAGTTAATGAGGAAACAATGTCATTAACTCCCTTGTGCAAAACTTTGCTGGAAGTGAAGCCTCCTTCTTATTTGGTATCCCACCACTTCTCCAAATAGTCACTGCATATGGTTAGAGAACAAGAAATGGATTCCGCTGAAGTGTAAGACTATTTCCTATCTAGTTCAAAAATGAATCCCATCTGCTTGGAGCTTCCGCTGTAGCCCAATTCTCAACAAATTACCTCATTATGTTTGTGTTGAACATAAGTAGAACTCTATGACTACTTACACAGCTGCTGGGAATCATTGACCACACCATACAGCACAAATGAGATTTGCAAAGTAATGGCAGTGTAAGTTCAGTGTAGTTGAGCTCTAACTAATGAATTCAGAGTCTCTGACTCCAAAACAACAGGAGGACACAAAATAAGGTCAATTCACTATAAATCCACAGAAGTTGCTGTCACTACCACTCCATCAGTCTATTTTCCTTTCTATTTAAAAAAGGTTTTACTTTTCAGCCTTATGAAATGTCTTCTTGGGCTTTTGTAGTGCCTTGGGCTTTGGTGATTAGGGAAATAATCAACTTGTAAAGTGCTGGAGATAAGGAAGATATTTAAATAGTGGTTTCCTTCTTTGTTTACCTCTGCAAAAAGCTGAGGGACCAAACAGCTGAGGGAAACATTTTGCAAGCTTTTCAAATTTACAGAGAAAATTCCACAGCGTTTCTGTGAATGTTATCACTGAGGCTTGTATTCATGCTTGATTCTTTACCAAATTAGCTCTTCTGTGAGTAAATGTATCTTTCTCAGTTGCACTCCTCGGTCTATATCCTGAAAGTAACAAAACTGATGGAGTATGTTCCAGATATGCAAACCAATCAGCCTACATAACTACAACAAAGTCTCAGTAAAATAAGTGATATCTGGCTTAAAAGAATCATATATTGAATCCAGGTAATATAATTTTCTTTGCAACATTGTATGCCAACTATAAAATCTTACATTATTTTGTGAAAAGTTACATCATTAATCTTATATGCTGCAGTGGAGATTTGTAGACATCTGAAAGCATTTTTGAAAACAAAACAATGTAATGAAAAGAATACCAGCAGTCTTACCCATACTATCTCTAATTTTTAATTTGTAATCTTTTCATGTCTGATTTATTTAGTAATTGAATTAAGATTTGAAGAAAAAAAACCACACACATTAAAAAATCATTTAGTGGCAACAATATTTTCATGGTATTTTTTTTCAAAATAATAATGAGTACACGACCCTTGCATTGTGACAATATCATCAAAGTTTGAACAATTATAGAGATCATATATACACATAGATTATGTGTAGATTATATATGTACACATAGAAAAAGATAAAAGAAATGTATTATATTAAGAGGTAAGTATCCTGATTTGGGAGAAAAGAAGGCAATAAAATGCAAAATTTAATCCATTATGGCTTTAGTTTTTATAGATCCCCAAAATATTATGCACAGACCTTTTTGGCAATAACACAAGCTTGAATTTTCCTTCCAAATTCTGCATAGAGCTTTTAACTGAAAATCTTATTTTCCAGAAGAATGCAGCCTCTCTCTTCAAACTAAATATTTTCATAGGTTTGTTGCTAGTACAAATAACTCCTGCTACTTTTTGAATATTATGATATCACTTGATATTTGTCCAATTTCAGTGTTACTTTTACAATTACAATATATTATGAAAAACATATGAAGCCTTCTTTTTTTTTTTTTAAATAAACAGTCATCATGGCATTCACATGATACTATCTCCACAGAAAAAATAAATAATTTCATGCCCAGTACTTTCATGACATGGGTCTTCTAACTTCATTGACTTTAGGACCCAAGGGAAGCCTAGGCACAATTGTCAATAGACCTCCTTGAAATAAAAACATCATTTTTCCTTCTGCCCATTGCAAGGAAGACTGAAACTGCCACTGATAATTAATCCACTGAGAGAAATCAATATTGCAACCGGTTGGAGATGAAACAACCCATAGCAAAATAAACTTTTGCCATGACAGTGCAGCAGTTCTTCGAAGCATACTCTGTCTGTGGGCAGATGTGAAATCTTAATAAATGATTGCAAAAAACTAGAAGGCAGTTGTATCAAACAGTTGTATTTTGTGCCATAAAATGCAGTTATTGTTCTTGTATGTGCTGACTGGCTTTTCAAGACATAGTAATGGCCCCTTTTTTGTAAAGTCTGAAAATGCCGTGAAAAACAGAAGACAGGACTGCTTGCAAACAGCCAACTGACTGTAAGAAAAAATAGCAGTGTTGCATTGCATTCCACTTATACCAGTTCTTGAACTACACTGCAGGAAGTAGATTTTGGTATGAAACTCTAGATTTTGAGTGAACTGGTCAACATCTACAGACGTATATTCATTTCAACTCCCAGGTGAAGGCCAAAATATTTCTTGTTGGAAAGATTTTAGGTATGGATTAGAATTTCAAAGAATTGAAGAGTCGCTGTTTTAATATAGACCCTTGATTGAAGACAAAACACTTAGATAAAATCAATGAAAATAATAGCTAGCTCTGTGGCACTACATGTGGAAATCAAGCCCATAGCTGTTCTGGAAGTGGCATTTAGCAGGAAATACCATGGCAGCCAATGACAGAGCTCACTGATGCTGTCTCCTAGCAGCCTTCCTCCAGAGGTCCTTCAGTGGGCCTCCAGAAGCCTTTCAATTGGCCTTCAAAAGCACCCAGACTTTCGGGCCAAAGGGCTAACATTTGATCCTGTGGTCTCAGCATAGCTGGTCAGTGAACACAGAATGATCCATATCCCTTTGTACAAAAGGCTGTTGCATTTTATCCCCTGTATGAGCCTAACAGGTTGATTCAGCTGATGCATAGCTTCCAGAAAGGCAGCCAGAGTGGGGTTGCTTGATATTTCCTTTGGCAGCATTTATCAGTGGTAAAAATATTTACACCTTATTTCAATTTATAGACATTGGTTTGGGACATTTAGGATGTTCCAGCAGTATTTAATTTCATTTATCAGTCTCCTCTTCATCATAATGTCTGGTCTACATTGTTTGCTTCAGCCATTTTGTCTACTTATCCCTTGGAATTGGAGTCATCCTAATTGGACTGCAACTGAATTTGGGATGACCTAAATAAGGCATATACCTTCACTGACGATACCATTTAAACAGCTTATTATATTATTCCTTATATTATTCGCACCTTGAAAATATAATGAAGATATAATAAATTGTAATTCATCCATTTGTCCTCTCTGAAATACTTTGTGGGTTTGTTTTGTTTGTTTTCACTTTGGTAGTTGGCTGGTTTTCGGTTTAGTTTTTTTGTTCTGCTTGGAATTTTTGTCTTTCCTTTTTTTTTTTTTTTTTGACCACCATTTACTGCTGGCTGGGTCATTCTACTTTTCTGTATTGAACCTAAAGAGATCTTTGGTATCCAAGGAACCATCCTCTTCTATCTCAATGATGATATTGCCGTAAAGAGTTTCAAAACAGAGTTACTACCTATTGTCTTGTTGCACAGTTGGCAACAGAAGAAATACGCAGGTTTCAGAGCAGTAGTTGAATCTCCGGGCAGGACCCACCAAAAGGGCCACCCTTCTTTATTCTCTTATTTATATATGTTTCTAAAGACAATCAGGGATTGGTGAGAGGGGTTAACACCTCTGTAAGTTTACAGGATAATTATATGGTCAATCATCTTTTTCCGCCCCAGGGGAAAGGAATGAAAAACAATCTACAAGTGCAAAACAATCCCGGCCAGTTAGGAAAAACAAGGACCATGTTTACAGAAAATGCATGGGAAACTTGTACTACAAAGTTACAAACATGGAACCCTGCAAAAAGCAGGGTGACACTGTCTATAATTTTTTTATGTAGAAATAGATTGTTTTAATTTCTAAAAATTCAACCAATAACATTTTGTTAGACTTAATACATGTTTTCACATCTACATATATACCCAAACATGCAGCATGCAAACATGAGTGCACATATATATGTGTTGCAATTATATTTAAGTCTATCAAACTGATTCCAGTAGCCTCTGAAAGGCTCATCCTAAGTCCTCCTTGCCTGCCCAAGGCAGCCACATCCTCAGGACACCCAGCTCTGTATCTCCTCTCAGCAGCAGAGAGAATACTGTCTCCACACTGCAGAAGGTTCTTAAAAAATAATAAAGCAGTAAAAAATGTTTGAGAAAAATCATTTGCCGGACTTTGAAAATAAGGCAGGAATGTTGCAAAGAGGGATTTGGGTTTTTTTTTTTTTCCTTGAGAATGAACAAGTAATGTTCCTACACTTTCCAATGACAGCTGTACTATGAGTAGTGTCCAGCCAGCATTAGAGGCCAGAAAATACTTCTGTAAGCCATGTGGAGGTTAGAGGTATCCTTTTTCTTTATACTTGTTATGTCATAAGGTGCTCCATTCTCTTATCAGCTCAGGGAGAGACTTTTCTTCACTCAATAGGAAGTCAGAAGAGTCCTTACAAACAAACTTGCAACAGGCTGGATGACAAAGGATCACTGATAAAGGCTAGTCTGCTTTGGTTTTCACTGAAGTTTCAGTTCCACATCAACATCCCATTCTGATATGGGCTAAAACTGATTTTTCAGTCTCCCCTCTGCCTCTAGTTGCAAGATTTTTGATCTCTGGGGAGAATACAGTTGAGCTTTGGAAGAGTTTATGCCATTAGCCTCAAGGCAGTTGCTGTCAGAAGAACAAGCTCAAGAACATTGCAGGAGATACTTGGAACACCTGAGATTGTGTGTGTGTTTGTGTGCAGGTGGGTGTGGATATTTATTTATTTGGTGTATAATCCTGTGCTCTGGCATCTGATGGTACAGATTTTAAAATTGTTTTCACAAAACCTCTGTGAGTCAGATATTTTCCTATAGAGTTTTTACGGGAACAAACCTAAATGCAGCAAAGCAGGGAAGTCACCTTCAAGGAGATAGCAAGGTACAGAGCTCTAAGTCTTGTGATTCCCACCCCCCTTCTGTTAAAAGCAACGTTTCAGTAATGGCTAGACAAACAGGAATGTTTCTCTAGAGAGAATTTTCTAGTGTTATGTTGTCCTAGTGTTGTTCTAGTGTTATGTTTTTTAACCTCGCCAGTCCTTTGGAGAAGCTGCAATTTGTGGTTAGGGTTTATAGAAGCTCACAGCACTCATGGAAACAGACTAATGATGTTCCTTATCTCTATATAGCCTGAGTCTGGGCATAATTCATTACTTTAGTTGCAGCTCCTCTGCTTGGGGAAGGCTAGTGGAAAAGATATTACCAACCTCACAGCAAACATCTCTGTTCATTAGAACTGAGTTTCAGAAATCAGGCTTGTGATTCCTCCCCTCAGTCTCAGGTAGAGGGGAGCTTTCCCCAGAGGGGACACTAGATTGAAACTAGATTAAATCTCCCTCTGGGAAAGAAAAGTGTATGCTCCTTTCTGACCACAAGTTACCTTTCTCCTATCAGTCCTGCTGCCCCACACCACTCAATTGCTCTGGCTGCCCCCTTTACTTACTGCTTGTCAGCTTTCCTGATTCCAGGTACCATTTCCTTGATAAATATTCATTATGTCCCATGATTTCTGTTCCCCATCTTACAAGCACAGTATAAAAAGGCTCCTTCCTTGGGCTGCAGACACTACAGTAGCTTTCAGGTTCATTAGTCCCTCTACAAGAGAATATTTGTCTGCAGAATTGGCCCTATGGGTGTTCAAACTAGGTACTTGCCTGAGAAGCCAAATTTTGGAGGAAAGGGGTGGCTCACAGAAGCTGCTGCACGCTGAGCACTTGCTGTCAGTGTTTCTTCTGTTCAAATGAATCACCACTGTGACTAGAGGAGGAGCCAAGACTTACAGGTTTTGAATCTTGGCTAAAACATTTTGAGCTCATCTTCCCCCTCTAGGATGCAGGAAGCCCTTAACCCCTGCAGGTTTGGCCACATGCAGTTGAAGGAAGCACACAGTGCCAGGCAGTTGCAGGCAGTTGCAGGCAGCCCAGGCAAAGGTTGTAGTGATACAGCTATGGGACAAGTAGGAAAGGGAGAGGAATCAAGCCTTTAAACCACAGGCCAGGCCCCATTTTTCTGGCAGGAAAGCTCAGGCAAATGTAGGATCATGTTCACCACTGGCACTAAGAAGCTGCAGCGCGATGCCCAGGTGGGATGTTGTCTCCTCTCTGAGTGCAGTGGCAGCTCGATCTGCCTTGTTTCTGAACTGAAGTACATCTGCTAACCCACCACATTCCCAACTCCATGTGTTGACCTAAGGAGGTTTGCTGAGAGGGACTGATTTCAAGAATAGATGGCCTGTGTGGCTGATTTATTTCTGCAGAAGCAGACTACCAGATCCTCTGAAGCTGTCTCAATTACCTCTATGTAAAGGCTGTTATTCTTCTCCTACAAGTAGTAGTCATGTTTGAGTGGCCCGATTTGTGCAGATTTGGCCTGCCTTGTCCACTTAAAAGACTATTAATCACCACTCCAGTTTATAAATCAAGGAGGCCAAGTTGCTGAGAGCAATTGAGAGGCTGAGGCTCCACAGAAGCACTTAGCCAATTCCCAGACCCAGGCTTAGCATTTCATTCTCCCCGCCTTTAGTCGTCAGACAATTCATCATCCTTCTCCCATTGAGGCAGAATGAGCCTGACAGCAGAATGCCTGAAAGCTAATCAATATGATCAACTTCAGGGGGAGAGCACATCAAAAATTTTTTTTGGTTTCTAAGTCTTTTAAATAAACACAACCTATTCGCTTTAAGATTTGGTATTTTGAATTTACAGAAGACAAAACCAAAAAACAAAGTGCAAACTAAAAAAAAAAAAAGATGCAGCAACAGGGGAAAAACATACCACAGACACCCTTTTGCAGTAGCTATCTATGAAGAATAAAATGTCAGGCAAGGAATAGGGCTATTATGATTGTGGATTATCATTTTTGGATACTACAGTCACACAAGATCGCTTTTCTTTAACAGCAGTGTCAAGTGCAATTGGCAGGCCAGAAGTCACAAGGAGGTCTGCTCCTACTAAATAAACATCAACCTGTTCTGTGCTTGCATGTGGACTAATGAGGTTACAATAGAAAATAGATCTGCTCTGTAATAAGGCAGAGTGAGGGAACTTGAACAGGAGATTTATTTTCCTGTTCTGTGATAAGTTGCTTTTACATATTTTGAGCACAGCCTTTTTTTGGAAAGAGAGAAAACATAAATTGTTCATTGTACAGAGGAAAGCATGAGTGACAAGTGTAAGTGGAATAGACAGTTTCCATTACCCCCTCACACTTGCTGAAGAATAATTTGCAAAGGCTGGGTAAATTGTGTTTTAAGAAGTGTAATGACGTGTAATAATTTCCTGTCAGCATGTCAGTTACAAGCAGAGTGAGTTTGATAATTTTGGGATAGGAGATAGAAAGAATTGAAGATGGGGGGGAGGGAAGACAGAGAGAAGAAATGGGAAGGTCTTTTAGGATCGCTGGCTTCAGAAACTAATGAAAGCATAATTGTAAAAAAAAAAACAGGTGGAGTGCTAGATAAAAGCAAGAGCTGTGCAGCAACCCGCCCAGATATTAATTCCCATTTGCTTTCCCATTAATCTTGCATAAAGATTCCAGGTCACAGGTCCAGCTACAGGGAGTATTAAGCAATTTAGTAGGATGGGAAATGGCTCAGAAATCAGAAAACGGATGATCAGAAAAATTTCCTTTTCTTGTCCTGCAAAAGGCATCTGTAGCATAATGCAGAAAAATGTTTTTGCTCTCAGTCTCTCTGAGAAAAGGCAAAAAAATAACAAATACAGAAAGAAAAAAGGGGGGGAAAAAAGAAGAAACAGTTGGGGTGTATTTGACTGCCTACTCGTCTTTGAGAATGCACAGTGTGGTAGAGATCAGTAAATGCCACAGCTTATAGATCAACCTAAGATGAATGAGCCAGTTATTTTCACACTGTTTCACTCCTTCTTCTCATTTTTATCTTAAAGACAATATTGTCTGAGATTTATTATTTATTAATTTTGTTATTTTATCATGCTGGCACTCCTGTCAGGAGCATATTTACTTTAATCCAGCCATGGCTGAATCAAATTTCCACTCTCCATTATACATATATGCACCTAGAGTTAGTCTGCTGCCCCCATGACACTTATTACTGATCTGCATTATTGCAAAAGTAAAGAAAATATGACCCTCAACATGCAAATCTTATACTATTCACCCCACCTTCCTGATAGACCATGTTTTCTTTTCTTCAGTACATATGGTTTCTCAGGACCATTTATTAAAATTAAACAGGGCTGTTTCTACCATTTCCTCATTTTTGGTGGTGAATCGGGTTTAAAATAAACATTTTACTTAGAGAAGCTACTTTAGTATTGAATATAACAACTGATAGCATTTTTCTAATAATCTATTTCTCTTCTTATTACTGTCTTAATGGTGGTCTTGCACAACTTCCACTGCTCACTGAAATTTAGGCTTTTAGAGGACAGAGTACTTGCAGCCTTAAATGTGCCTTAGAAAGAAGTCTTCTTTATATCAAATGTTGAATTCACTGGTTCAAATAAAACATTTACATCTGGATACGCAGCAAAGTAAGCAAATTTTTTGTTTTTAGTTATGCCACTTTGTAAAACAGATATTAAAATGCTCTGGGTTTGGTAGTTGTGCTTTGGGTGGTTTGGGTTTTTTCTCTATAAAATATTAACAGCTTTTGCTTCCAAATTGGTTTGAATGGAAATTTCTCATCTATCTCTGTTTTTTTTCTATTCTAATGTTTAAGGAGATACAGAGGTTGTCACATCTTGGGACTGAGCATGCAACCATTCAGCACATTGCTGCATACTGACTTTAAGAAAGAACCTGACATATCTTTATCATGTGCATCAGTGCAGATGTATCTTTATCAGTGCATTTGTCACTGCTAATTTTGAAACTGATTGCATTGGAATAGTTAGGTTATGAATGTAAACACATGCCAGACAGCTGGAAGAGTGTGATAAGTCTTGTTTGTCTTCAAGGTGTGCCACTGAAATAGTCTCTGACTGTGGCTTTCGTTTCCTTTCCTCATACTCAACTAGCATCATCTTAAAAAAAACCAACAAAACAACAAAACAGAGAAAGCTGTTTTGCACTAAGTTATAAAACAACATAGACACAAAATAATTTTCATTGTCATTGTGTTACATATGATACCAGATGAAAACATATTATAAATGTGACATCACAAGTAATAGTTCTCAAGAGGTAGTTTCAATGAAGAACAACTTCTACATGAGTGTTTTTCTGTGAGAATCTTCAAGAATCATCATTTCTACAGAGATTCTATCAGAATTCTATCAATGACCATTTGGTTACTAGACCCAAGTTTCCTTTCAAATGTCACAATGCAAAGCTCTATGTACTGTTATGAGGCATAAGTCATGGAAGTTAAACCTCCAGAAGGAGACATCATATTCTACTGAGGAACAACTCCAAGAAACATTTTGGGATCTGGACTGAGAAGAAACCAAAAATAAACCACCTGTAAAGTGTAATGGTAAACAGCATATAACTGGGGAGAGGGGTGAGGGGATGCATGTGCACCCAACAGGGGACACGAAAAGGAGCCAGGAGTCTGTTTTGCTTCTGTGAAGGGCTTCACCAAAGTGGTGCTGAATCATTGCAAATTTTCTACTTATCCCTACTTTTGGAAGGATGTCGAAGATATTGTGAGGTTACAAAAAGTAACAATGGAAATGATCCATATGCTGTATGAACTGCCATGTGGTAAAACATTAAAGGAAATCAAACAGTTTGCCTTATCAGAAGAAAGACAAAAAAAAAAAAAGATCAAGGTGGTTTAATTATAGTTGTGTAAGTACTGTGCACTGAAGTGGCTTCTCATCTGCTAAAGAAAGCATAAAAAGAATCAACAGCCATAAGCTAAAGAAGACAGATAAATTCATATTTTCTACTAAGTTATGCTTTTACAGCAATACTAACCACCAAGGGAAGTGGTGGATTCTCCACAACTTAATATATCCAAAGCATGGTCTGGAAATCTGCCTGGAAGATATGCTTTCGTCAAACATAAATCACTGAGCTCAGGAAATAAATCTATATGATCTAATGGTTTTTTCTAGCCCTTAGATCCCATGTATTTATAAAATATGGTATAGATTAAAATTTAACTAATAGCTTTGAGACTTTCTTTGGTTTCTGTTAAATTATTGTCTGTTTTTAAATACTTCATGGGCATCATGGCCTGTCTCTGTTTTCCCTAAGAAGCTGAGGTCAATTCAGAAGTATTTCTCTTAACTTTAGAGAATAATTTTAAAGGCAGCTAAAGCCATATTACTCACAGATGGTCATACTGGACTGAAGAGCTGTCCAGAAAAAAAAAAGTATGTTTCACATTAGGATATCTCCTAAGCTGCACAAAAAAAGAGTTTGAAGAAAGGGTATGTGTTTTGAAGTTTATGTTCTTCCACAGGTTACAGAATTTACTTCAAACGAGAGCAAGAACAGCTCCAAAGGTTAATTTTAATTCCTGCTCTTCTTTACATAGAACTTGTTGAAAAATAATTCTTCAAGAGTCTTTTTTTTTTCTTTTACAAAGAGTTATCAATGGACCTCCCTTCAATCAATATGGAGATAAAAAAACAAACCAATATTGAAATGTCTGAAGTTTCCACTGCTGTAATATGTAAGCAAGAATTAAAAGGTTTGGAAAATTTCACCTTCATGTCTCCAAAGTTTTCAATTAGGACAATAATTTACTATAAAAAATTATTCAATATTCTTAAAGGGAAACTAAGTATAAATGTGATCCCTGAAAAATCATTATTTCAGTCTAAGAGATATAAAGGAATCAAAATACAAATACAAATCACAGATAAGTGGAGAAATGAGCAAGGTATTAGTTTGTTCTGTAATTCTTCAATTTCCCTCCTTTTAAGATTGCTGTTGTTACTGCAGTGGTTCTCATTAAGTTTGTGACTCCAATTAGAATTTTCCACGTGACAGGCACTCTTCAGATTCTGTTTGGAAGTGCATATTAATGATCGTTGTGTTTCATATTGTTTCCATTTTTAAGAATATCTAAACACTGAAATTTTAAAATGTTTTCACTTAAATGTGGTGGAAGTAATCACTGTTTGCAAAAGAGAGATCAAACACGGACTAGGCTTACAAATCTTTCTTTCCCATAAAGATCAGTTCTGCCACACATGGAAATAAGGAGCATGCATTCTTGACAGATACGCTGATCCTTGCCTTTGTTATGGAGTGAGACACATGGTGTGCACTGGTCTGTGAATTGCCCTGGACTGACAGGAAACTGAGCAGATGCTCTTCAGGACTGTAACAGATACTTTCACCCTCTCTTGGTGGCTTGAGGCATGACCGTATTCCAAGCCAGGGTCTCTCCCACCACAAGGAGGTTTTCAGTGAGGAAGGTTAAACCCACTGAAGGAACTGCTTTGCCCCAGAGACATGGGTTGACTGGCAGTGGACTTGGAGCTTTGGAATTCCAAACCCTCTGCTTTGAGGGTTTATACCTTCCCTCCAGCACCAGTATAATATCTTCCACAGCTACAGCAATCAGAAAATTGTCATTCTTTTGATGTAAATCAACTTGGAAAAAGAGTCTGCCAGAAATATGGAGTGGCTGAGGTCTGCTCTGCATCTCTAAAGGTACTTTGCTCCTGTACAGTCTTCAGTACTGTATTTATCCATGTCATGTAGACCTTTACTCACCTGAATGCATTCATATGGCTCTCACATCAACCCTACACTGTTGAAATGGTGGTATCTTGACTACATGAGTAGCTACCCTACTGATTTTTGCATCACCCATTTTGTTTACATCTCAGAGTCTGACGAAGGGAAGAGATCAATTTCTTCTTTCTTCAGAATACACTGTCCTCCAAAATGTCAGGATTCCAATTCATGCCACAAGGAACACCAAGCGCTCTCTAAACGCTGAATCACGCAGCTGCTTTATAACAAGGTCCAAAACTCCTGCACGGTCAAGGTGAAAGGTTAATTCAGGTGACCAAGTGAATCACACAGGACAGACCTCTGAGATAGATACACCTGACCTTGGATAGGAGGGTTAGTGAAGTCTACTGAGCCCTGACCATTCTGTCAAGGGGGATGACTAGACATATCACAGCATCACAGTCAGAGCTGGAAGGGACCTGTAGAGACCCTCTCATCCCAGCCCTCTGCTAAAGCGGGTTCACCTAGAGCAGGCCGCACAGGCTCATGTCCAGGCACATTTTGAATATTTCCAGAGACAGAGACTCAGAAACCTTTATAGACAGCCCCACGTGCTTCTGCATCAGGCCTTTGAGCAGCCTGATAATCTAGACAAATCTTCAGTTATACAAGAGCCAAATGTTATAAAATAAAATGCAGACAATTTTGGCCATATTGTCCTAATGGAGGCCCTGTCTCCATGTGCAGTGCATTTCCATTCAGTATGCTTTAGCTAAAAACCCCCTTGCAGTAAGCTATGGGAAAGCAGTAGAGCTAGAACCAAGCTCTGTTCCCTAGAGGTGCCTGTGACAGCAAGGAATGTGACAGGGACACTTTAACAGCATTAACTTCACACAGTACTCCCTGCATCCTTGCCAGTTTCCTGAAGAAACTCTACCCCGACACCAAAATGTGCAGCTATGGGCAAAACAGTAGATTAGATTCACTGTTGGATATGTCCAAATAAAAAGAGAAATTTGAAAATGCTTTTAGCCTCCTCTGCTGTGCAGTTGCTGCACACTATGCTGTTGTGTGGGATTTTCTGAGTGCCAGCATGCTGTGGCAGTAGGACTGCTCTGACCATTGCAGGGTGTCTCAGCTGATGTGGAGCCACCTGCACCCAAGTTCCCCCCTCTGGTGATTGCAAGTTCAGAAACTGCTGGTCTCATTTGATAGTATACAAGGCCAGTTCTATTTAAGCTGTGTTATTTCTGTTTTATAGACACTGTGTAAAGCTAGATATTTACTCAGCATTTCAGAAACTATGCAAAAAGTATGATGAAGTCCTGAGCTGCAGGCACTCTGGCCATGTTACAAGTATAGAAATGGTTTCTAAATGCAGTTAAAATTATGAAAGCTCTATTATTCATGTTGACACTGATTATCTTCCCCCATACCTCACTGACAAATTCAGCCACTGCTTTTAGATGAGATATCATACTTCGTCCACAGACAGCCCTAGAGGTAGGAATTAATTATTAAATACTGGTTGATGATAATTACATGATAACTTTATTGACCAAAATCAGAAAGGAATGTGGGATGTGTTCTAAATCTTCTCTATAAAATGAATCCTCTGAGAAAAGAGAATGTCTATTCTGAAACAAAAAATTAGCTCTTATATAAACCATCTTTAGAAACCTCTTTGTTAAAAACACTAACATCATGCTCTTAAAGCATAAAGTGGGAGAACACATTTTAATCCAAATGTTTTCCTTGTCAGCGTTAAATGAAATCTAGATAATAAAGCAGAATAGTAATACAAGTTCAGTACTGAGGATTACATACAAACTGTGTCCCTGCCAAAATTCGTATTTAAATTTTGTTTTGTATATTCTTGTGTCTTTCAATACTCACCTTTTCAGAAAGGGCACCTGACTTAAGAGTCTTCAAATTGAGTGATCTTAAATAAAACTTCCAAAAATCAGATAAAATTTACAAAAAAAAAATCAAATTTCTTCATAATATTACATTACATTACTATTCCTTACAATCGCAGTCAGTACTAATTTTAATGCTACTGATTAGTTTTCTGTAATTTTAGAAGATAAAGTGTTTCATGAAGTACTGCTACTACTTTTCTGATTCTTTTTGGACATCCTTACAATAATAGAATTTCCAACTATAAGGGGGAATGCAAAGGGAATTCAGGTGAAAAATAACAGGTTTGATAGCTGCATATTGCCTATTTCAGATTGTTTTAATTTATATCTGGGGACTACTACTTGCACTTACCAATATTTTACATATATACAGAACAAAATAAAGAGATAGGAGGTATGGCAGGAATAAAAATCCAAAAACATAGAAGAGTGTTTGTGACAGAAGTATGAGAAATTATTTTTAATATGCATATCAGAAATCAGACTTATAACAGAAAAACAAGTTGTCTCAGAACCTCAGCAAATTGCTGCCCTAGCATTTGAACAAAACTTTAATCTTATCATCATCCAAGGTGGTAAATTCTCCCAAAGAATGGGCCTAGAGGCTGAAATTAGAATCATGTGGATCTACACCTTTATAAAATTAGATGCAAGTGACAGTTAAAGGTAGGGCTAAACAGTCTAGTCTGTGCTCTCCCAAACCTCAGCAGTCAGTGTGGCTCAGTCCCTGTTCAACTGCAGATCCCAGCCATCCTCACTGCATAACTCTTACTCTGTGCCCGGATTTGAGCTGAGCACAAGACAACCATTTCCTTCCAAGAGGAAACTCAGCTGGGTTGAGAGGATGATTTGCAATGGGATACATGCCTTACAGATAGTCTTAGCACACACAGTGCCATCCATGATAGCTACTGAATCAGCACAAACTCGTATCAGTTGGGGAAAAGGGCCTGATTCTGGCAGAAAATCAAGGACTCGTGCACATAGCACAAAATGGCACTGCATCCCTCTTGTATTCTGAAGGACCAGCTCCCCCAGGATGGTGACATCTATGCACACTTGCATAGCTTTTCTGCTGTGGCCTACTCAAGCACATGCAGCAGAGTCAGAGACAGCAGAAATGGCAAACAGTTGGTGAATTCAGAAAAGAGCACATTGTCTCAAACAAGGCTGCCAATATGTTTCCCGCATGGTTTCCTAACTTGAACCCTCTCCACATGGTCGTATGCTGTGCATGAAGCAGGGCACACTAGACAGATTTGTGGGTGAGTAGATGCAAGGGCATAGGGGATAGGTACTGAGCCAGGCCATGAGGACAACTGATACATCCCGAGGGCATAACCAGCCCACCTTTAACTAGTGTCTGTCTTGAACACAGCCACATGAACAGCACTCCCATCCACCTGGCCTAGAAGTCAGAAGTTAGCCCTGACATGGGTCACATGATTGTATAGATATATCTTTGTCTTAATTTTGGATTGATAGCCCCAAGCACAAATGTGAGGAACTCAGTACCTCCTTCACTACCCTTCTTTCAGAAGACAGGACAAAAATCATATGCCTTAACATGAGAAATATTGGAAGAAGGTTGTGGGGGATGCAGAATAAGAACTGCCTATTTTTATTCTGGAAGTGGGCCATTCATCCATTTCTCCAGGAAAATAATGCTTACTACAAGTGTAATCACTGTAACTGAATCATTATGTTGTCTGGATTTTTCTTTTCTCTTCTACTGCCTTGTTCAATACTCTGCCCTTGACAGTATATCTTTCCAAAGTCTGTTTCACTGAATAGTCTTTAGACAGTTCTGGTACTTTTTAAACACCAGATTGAAAACCAAGTCAGATAACAGATAGAAATCATATATAATGGCAAGAGAACAGAATTAGTGGAAGCTTTATAACAAAAATGGTATTTAGAAGAGAAATGATTAATCAGTATTGGTTGGAATCTCCTGTAATGATGAATAATTCAATATATAACTGGTAAGAGCATCACTAGCCTGTATTCCTATACATTTGGTTCATCTGAGAAAATCACTATGTAAATAGAAAGAGCACAGAAGCACTCCAAGGCCTCTGTAACAATGGGAAATTCTTTATTTAAATGATGGAATTAACATCAGCCTGAGGCTTTCCTGTGAATTTCTGATGCAAAGCTGCCATTTACATATCTGTGAGTGCGTATGATATAGATTATCACATATAAATAAAGATCTGCAGAGCTCTCTGAATTTTTCCTATACAGATCTATGAGTAAGTAATAATGTACTGCCTATTTTGGATTTCTCTCTGCGTAAAGGAGCATTAACTGCTGAGCATACAAGAGTAATTTGAATTAGTGGTGTGTAATATATGGGTGGGCAGCAGTCTCTCCACAGTGGCTCTGTAGCGCTTCTGTGCAGGAGCAGCAACAGCCCAACCCAAACTGAGAGCTTGGCTCCAAGTATCTCCCTTCCCTGATTTCCCCTATCCCTGAAATTACCTGTTATTACCCTGTGGGGTGAGGTGGAGGACTGCTATGTCTGTGGTGTTGCCTCCCTGAAACTCTAAGCAGCATCAAGCAGTAACCCAGCAAAGTTCAGCTGCATATGTGGCAGCAAAGGAACCATCCAGAAAAGCCTGTGAAATAACCCACAAAGAGCATCCCATCCCTCCCAGTGACTGACAACAAATGTCACCATCACCTGCACCCTGCCTTAGGCGAGGGGAGCAGAAAGCCATCATAGCCAGGTAACCAGCTCCACCTCTGAGAGGGAAACCCCCAAAAATAGGGGCTACAGATCCTTTTGTTCCTTTGGCATCATCTGGCAAATGCAAAGGGACAAGGCAGAAAAGAGCCTCAAAGTACAGCCTGTATAATCCTTGACCATGCACCAGCAACTGGCTTTGATCATTTGGCTGGAGTGGTAACATTATACTAGAGAGGAATTAACACCAAGGTGGAAGACAGGAATCTCCCAACAAGAGGAAGAGAGTCTTGATCCTTAATCCACTCCCACCTAGGACTGGAACTGTTGGTAACATCTGCAACCCCCCTAGTTCCATGTTCCATATTCCCCTTTGTTTATGTGGTGCCTTAATCTGCTCATCTAATCCTGCATTGATAATGGTAATCATTATACAAGTGAGAGGATGACAACACAGACGACAACATAATCTATCATTTCTTTCCTATAATTGCAATGTTGTATGATATTCATGCAGGCAGATCTGGAAAGAGAACCTTGACATATAAAGGGGCAGTACCACACTCACTTTGCCCATCTTTGAAAAGAAACTCAAAGAGTGTGACAATTGCAAAAAAATTGTGCTGCACATTGGTGTCCCTGTTAATAAACTTGACTTGACTTGCTCATAGACCATCTATTGGTCTACGAACTGCCACCAGGTTAAATGAAATAACTTTTTTTTCAGAAATTAGAATTCTAGACTAGCTGAAGGATTTTCTATTGAAAAAATTTAACACCTGGAAGTGAATTTCAATTTTTTAATATTATTTTGCAGTTACATATTCAGGGATAATACTTAGGCTAATAAAATAAAAACTTTTCAGAAAAGAATGCAGAAATACATTGGTGTGTTTAAGACCTCACTTATTATCATAAGTGGACATATGGATGGACTAGTTTTATGCCAGCTAGATAAGGTGTTCACTGAGAAGCAACTTACTTGAAGAAGATAACTAAAGATAAAACTTTTTTCTTAAAAATCCACAGCAAGGATCCTTACAGAGGACAGTAAAATGAGTAAAAGGATCACATGACATTCATGAAAGAGCCTTAAAGGAACTCAGGTATTATATAAACTACTACTGGTAACCCATAGACTGTAACTTACAGAAATTTGAAAGAATATCCTCACTTTTATGGGTGTGGTAGAAAGCTGCAAACAGGGTGCATTGGCAAATTGTTAAAACCTCCAATGAAACCTGCTGATCAAACCAGAGACAGGTTTGATGTAGCTTTAGTAAGAAAGTCATGCCCTAAAGATCTGCTTGAAGCTGTTGAAGGTATAAGTATATGAGTAAGCTTGAACAAAATGATTGAATTTCTAGGGGGTTCCTTACCATTGCCTTCTAAACAAAGCAAACTGTTCTGGAATAAAAGGGAAGATGCAGGGACACACAAAGATAAAAACTAAAGAGTGTGAAAGGAAGGTTACCAGGGTGTGCCATGAGACTCTACACTGACATCTATGCCTTGCACCATACCACAAAAAATGTTGAAAAGAAGGAAAATACTGAGATGACAAAGTTTCCTGAGACAGAAAGTTATCTACAATAGTCAGAACCAACACTGTGTAAAAAGTATGTCAGGGGAACACGTAACTTAGTGACTGATCACATGAGAGAATGTTATTAGAGATGCAATGCCAACACAAGGAAAAGGAAGGCATACATAAAACATATTCTTAACTACACAGTTTTGGACTATCTGTTATCTACTACCACTTGCAAAGACAGCAGTTCACAGTTCACTGTTCTGTACCAGGCAAAAGAAGCAAAAACACTATTAGGAAGGAAAAACAGTAAACCAACATAAACTAATGCTACCATTATTTTTTTATTAGTACATACCCTGAATACTCATGTGGCTCTATTTATCATGTTTCACAAACTGACCTTACCTCAAAATACTCCAAATAGTAAATTTAAAAAGAAAAGTGAGAAGAGGAAGAAATACAAAATAGTGCAGAATAACACAAGGAAAGACAACAAAACCAGGATTTTTGGCCTGCAGTATAACCTGCTAAATAAGGATGTAATGAAGATCTACAAAATAATAAATGTTCTTGACAAGGTAACTAGGAAACCATGGTTCATTTTTACTCCTGACAAAAGATCTAGGAATATCAAAACCAATAATCACATTGAAAGTCTGAAACAGAGTATATTTTTAATACAATGAACAACTAAATACAGGCAGTTAATACAAGATGAATTCCTTAAACCAAACAGCTATAACACGTGATTTTCTGGATGCAATACATGGACCATAAATGAGTTAAATCAGTAAATCATAGAAAATCATAGGTTAAGTCAAGGGGATTATCACTATGTTTTTCCTCTCCTTAATACAAGATCCATTTATTTTTCCACTGCCCAAGAGAGGCTAGACAGATCTTTGACTGGATCCAGACATATCTTAGCACCAAAACACCTTATACTGATAACCACATCACCCCCTTGCTCTTGCCTTGAACTTAGAGCTGAAGTTCATGCTGAACTGCTCACAGGGCTGCTGTTATCCACAGAAACTTGTCAAAGTACAAGGGAAAGGAAGTAGAGCCTCATAGCAATTCTCATTATGCTTTTTTTCTTCCCACAAAAGCTTTTGCAGGCTTTATTGGGTACTAGCAAAACAGAAGACCTAACTGCTTCAGTTTTCATCTGAATACTACAGTACATTTTGAAATATAAAAAAAGTTGCAAACACATCCAAACAAAAGTAAACAAGGAAAGCAGTGCAGATTTGTAGTGAGTTAAGGGCTCATGGTCACATATTAGCACTACTCAAACGCACATCTTTGCAGTACCTCACCTGGACTTCCAGGCTTTGAATGCATCCATGAATGATGGAGACACAGGAAGGAGTACTGGAATGAGCAACAGATGAAAAATCAAAAGTTAAAATGCTTAGTTGCAAGGCTTTGTTTCTTGATAAAGTTGCTGGGAGGTCAGCCAAAAGAAATGAAAGAAAAGAAACAAGCAGCAAGCCAGAGGAGGTTCATATTTGGTAAAGAGGAAATGTGTCAATACAAGGGTTTGGAGGCGATTGTGCAGAGGCAGAAGTGTAAGTGAAATAGCTTATTTTGATGTGACAGCATTCTTGTTGGATTTAAGGCAATAAGTGAAGTGTTGCTAGAAGGTTTCTAATAAGCAATTTAAGAAGTCCCAAGTGCCTGAACAAAAGCTGTGTAACGAAGGGCATCAAGGGGATTCAAAGATGTTAAACAGGAAAGAAAACAAGCAGCACTATATATAGGGAGAAGTAAAGAGAAGGGAGAAGTAGAAGAAGCATTTGAACACACCAGTTTTAGGTTTAAGTTTTCTAGGCTACAACTTTTGCCATCTATAGCAGTGAAGGCAGACCAGTGCAGAACAGAGTACCTCCAGAGTAATCAAGACAAAATTATGACAGAAGAGGAAAAAAGAGTGAGTACAGTTAGAAGAAAAGAGGGATTGGATATGTTATTCTTTTATTTTGAAGCTTTGGGTATTTCTATTAAGAAAAAGATGTTACTGAGGTAGCCAGAAATTACTTTTACCAGGGCTTGATCTTGTTGCTAAAAGTTGCCAGAACTAGGAAGCTGAGGAAAGTCACAGATATGAAAGTTGGGGTAGCAGCTGCAAACATCCATAGTGTGAGGTAAAATTGCGTAATGACTGAACTCTATCAGGAGTTTCTAGAGGGCAGAGAGATATATAATTCCGCTCTAGAGGACAGAAATAGCCAGAGTACTAAATAACACAGCATATAATGTGATTAATGAGGCAAATATTTTTAACAGGTTCGAGTTAGTAATTGAAACCTTGCAAAAGACCGCACCCAAGAAACAAATTTATTTGAAGTCATCCTTGTTTCATCTTCTAATTTTATGCAAGGACCGGAAATTATGCATTTGTGCAATGCCCAATAAACTTATTTTTATATATTAACTAAGAGATAAAAAATGAAGAGGTTTTTCTGCCTGACGTTTGTGAAGCAGCTGTTTACAGTGCGCTCTGAGGCTGAGAGAGGTTTCCTGGTATAAATCAAAGCCGGTCACATGCTATGTGGTATTTCCACTGTGTCCTTGATTATCTAAGAGCACAGCAAGTAATCAAGAGTATCTTTCCCGCTCAGTAGAAGCTATTTCCACTGACTTTCTCTGAAAAAGAGGCTCCACTTCAGCTGAAGTATCTGCTGTAGCTGGAAAAATTGAAGGCTTTCTATATTCCCCTAGGGGCTATGTGGCTTGTGTCCATCAGTAACCTAGCACATTATTAGCTACAGAAGTATTTACCAGTTATGGCAACCTGCTTTTCTTCTTCCTCTTCACTTACAAAGTGCTGGGTTTTATATTACTGTTCACAGATTGAATTCCCACCACCTTGGCTGTTAAAATCCCTTTGTAAACATACACTACTGTCAAGTGCCTGTGGGCGCGGCTGGAAGCGGCAGCGGCAGCTCCGCAGGGAGCTGGGACGCACCTGAGGAAGAGCAGCTCTTTGCTGGTGGAGTGGGGCTCTGCTTCCAGTGCTTCCCCTGCCCAGGCAATGCTTTCTCAGCTCACATGGCATGAGGCACTTCCTTGCCACCCACGGAAGCCCACGCTGGCTTCACAAAGGGGCCTCCTTCCCCTAGTCCTCAGTTTCTCCTGGAGGACCAGACTGGTATAATTTGCAGTCCTTATCTTTCCTTCCCTAGTCTTCCTATCCTAGTGTACCCAGGATCCCTGTGCCTTTATCTCCTCTGGTGTCTTCTCTGTTGAAAGTGAAAAAGGCATCCAACACCAGACTGCAAACATCCAGAATTAACTGTCCAACCATCATTAAGCACACAACATCCAGACTGGAAATGCCTAACCACTAGGAACACAGAGCAGTTGCAAAACATTCACAGAAATCTGTTCCTATGCCTTAATTTTCCAACACTCAGGAGTGCTAACTCTCCAGTCACAGTGAATTTGATCTCCTAATTTTCCCCAGGCATTGAGAAAGACATGTATTAGAAAATTTCAGTTTATACACACCATCAGAAATACAGTTATTTGAAGTTTTGCATAGATCAATTTATCATTCAGGAAGAAGCATTACATGGGATAGTACCTCCCAATACTTAAAAAACAAAGAAAAAAAAGAAACCAATTAAATTTTTCCATGAAAGCTACTTAATATAAAGAGTGCCATCTGCTGGCACTTTTGAAGTGAGGCGTTGTTCATAGGCGTCGAGGTTCAATAAAGTTTTGCTATGCCCTAGTAAGGGTACATTTCAACTCTAAGCTGTTTCACACTTTCAGTTTTATTTATTCATGGTATTGCCTTCATGGAATAAAAGGGCAGTCAAGCACAGTGGTGTAGACAGCTCTTGTGTGAACATGGGGGAGAAAAGCAATATCTCTTAATTCACGTTTTTATATTCAAGGTGTGTCTTTGTTGTTTTGGGATTTCTGCATCTATTTTGCTTTCTTTATCATTAATAGATTTTTGAAACAATAATTTTGGAGAACATGAAAATTAAAAACATAAGAGAATTTCTAAAATAATGTGGGTGAGACTTTTAAAAGAACCTACTTCACCTCGTGCCAAATGTATTTGTGCAAATGTCAAACAGCTTCAAAAATCCAACTTGCAGGTCTCAGGTCGAGAAGCACATTATTGATAAAATACTATTGTATACCTGCTTGATCACATGAATTTCCTACAAAGGCGTGTGGATCAAGACTACCTGACTCCTAAAATGCTACTTAAATGCCTTTTAGAAGTACTGCCTCCTCCATAATCAGGATAAAAAGAATGCTGCCCGCAATGAGATGCTGCCAGTGTCCTAGGTCCTGAGCTGTGCCAACAACGAGCTGCATAATGAGAAGAACTAGAAGGGATGAGGATGAAGGAAAAGGGGAGATAATGTACTACCTTGCAAAAAACTCTTCTGTCTAAAACCAAAGTTTAAGTAACATTCCCCTTTGCTAGCTCAATGACTGCTTACTGAAGAAGTCTACTTTGTTTTTGAGTGTCAGCATTATTTTTAGCATTTATGCTTCATGCTGCCCTGGTGAAGTAAAAAAAAAAAATCTTAGAAAGACTATATCCTCCATGGAGACAACAGAGATTTGTATTATTATGAGACACTGGAGTTCAGGTTCTGATTTCCAGCATGTTCACAGTACTAAGTAGTTTATTGTCCTCCCTAAAAAATTTCCATTCAGATTTCAACTCAGTCCACTCCCTCCTCTTACTTCTTTAGAGGCCGTTATGTGACAAAGTGTACCAGACCAGTTCCTGAATAGTTAAGCTTCTTCCATCTCTCGTACTGATAACAGCTATTCCATTTTGCTTTTCTTATAATGTTTTTTCACATCTGACTCTGTTTGACTTCCTCCACTTTGTTGTGCAGTTCCTATGAATTAGTGAGGCAGTTTCCAGTTAAATCTCACTATCCAAATTAAACACTCCTATTTTTAACCACCCACTTCATTATTATCCTCATAGCATTTACTTCCTCTCTACTGTCCATTGTCTTATCAGTCAGGTTAGCAAAAAGCCAAGAAGGTTGTTTTGCCAGGTACTAAACTAGGCAATAATTGGTGCTTTCACCAGTCTGATGATACACATTATTTCCCTAAATACTTGCCCTCTAGGTCTAGAAAATAGAAGAATTCCAGCAAAGCTCTTGGAACATCTCTCATCTAGCACAGTTCTTTGAGCTGCTCAAGCTAGTTTCTTATTCTTACAGTCAAATGGTGAGCTGACAGCAAAAAGATTCTTCTCCAGCCTGCTTAGAATGACTTCCACACTCTGCCAGCCCCTCACAGCATTATGCTTGGACAGACTTCACACAGACTGTTTTCCATTTCCATCCACTTTGATGGCCAGTCCCTTAATATTTCTTATCCAAAAAGTCATCTTCCTGTTCCTGTGAAACTTTGGCCTTCTTTCTTCTTTGCTTTCTGCTTATCTGTTGTCTTCCCTTCTTCTTCAGCCACTAGCCCCTGCTGTTACCATTTATTCAATCTCTTCTTTCTTGCTGCTCAATATTCTGTCTCTAGAGGTTGCACCTCATCACTCCTTTCACAGAATAAACTCTTTCCATACAGCAAACTCCTTCCACAGACTTCCTTCACATTCTGGTATTTTCCTCTGCCTTGTCTTCATTTTAATATATTTCTAGAGGTCTCCTTTTCATCTGGGGATCTGCCAATCAACCCATCTGCAACTACAGTTATGTTCATGCTCTTTCCTTTCATCTTATCTGTCATATTCAAACACATTTCTGTATTCTACTCTCATTTCTAGCTGCATTTCAGTCTCTCACACTTTTTTTCCCCTGAACATTATGAGATGACCCTTCATGCATATGTAAATTCTGTCAGAAACTCACTGAAGGATAACATACACTTACAGCTTCTGCATCCAGTCATCTTCATGGTTTCTGCCATATTTTGGTCTTCTCCACTGGTGCCCAAGTTGCTACATTTTTTTCTTCCTTACCTTAGGTTTAAAATTGAACAAACCATCTGCATACCAGTATCCTCCCCAAAATTCTTTTACTACACTCATACCAGCCTCCAGTTGCTTTGATTCTGACACCTTCTTACCTGCATTAGCCCACCACTTCATTTAGGGTTAACTCTGATCAAAGGCCATGATCAAAGACTTCCTCTTTGTGCTGTTTAAACTAAGCCATATGGCTTTGCAACAGAGCTTATCTAGTCTTGTTTGAACTGGTTGTGCACTTCCATGCACAGCAATCACTTCCAATCATGGTAAGAAATTTGTGTGGATTTTCTGATGCACGTATGCCAAAGCTCACATTACAGTTACCCCAGGCAGAGAAGCTGCCTGGTGCCTTGAAAGTCTGAATCAGAATTTCACAACTCCTCACTCATCCATCAGTAAATACCTGGAAGAAGGTGGGCATGCTTTGCTTCTGGGGTATTAGATTGGTGGAGTTTCTTTTTCTACAAAACTGAAGCATAGAAACAGAGTTCAAGCATGAACAAATGGACAGGGTTATGCTGCTGATAATTTGGGAAAAACACACTGAGTATAAAACCTTCCTAATGACGTTGCAGATACTGATAAATACAGGGGAGGACTTAAAAAAATATAATGACCCTCTCAGTCCAGGCAGGGTGAGCAACTTAGATGTCCTCTGACTTAGCCAGTGATTTTCACTAAGTAGTTCATTTGGGTCTAGGCATAACTGATTCCCCCCTCGCCTTCTTTTATTCTCAAAATAAAAATGAGAACTGAATTTTAAATTTGAACTTAACTCTGCAGAGGTAGAAGGTGAAAAATGTGTGTTTTGTTTTACTTTAAAATGCCTAGAAGCTTTTCAGTTGCAATATAAAAATCCTTTCTGGAAAAAACCCACCAGTATTCAAGATGTTACCCAACACTGCAGTAGATTATAATAATTTATAGGAAGCCCATTTCTGCAAAAAGACCCAAGAATGAGAAATAGAAATGGAAACATAACCCTTGATGAACTTCAAGTGTTTTTACATCTGAAACTTAGACTCTCAAATCACTGGTCAGAAATCATTGTCATGCTAACTTCAGACCCCATGGTCTTTTCCTAGTCTTGGTGCTATAATTTATTTTATTTTCTTAATCTGAAGACCGAAGTGCTGTATGCCATACTTTCCCTGGAATTTGATTTTACAATAATGCACATATTATCTTGCTAATCTTTACAATTTCTATCAAGAAAACATAATATTCAGAAAATACTACTGCATTCATGCAGCTTCCAGAACTCTAATAGCATGAACACTAATGTATTGTACTGTTACAGCTAAAACTTGGACTAAAGAATCAGAATAAAATGTTTATAAATGCCATATATTAGACTGCCTGGTTTGTTATAAGGTAATAAACAGAAAAGCTTGCATCTAGTCATTCGTGGTTGTTAAATAAGATTCTTTGTGACTTGCAAAAAAACTAGAACACAATGAAGAATTATCAGTGCATTCTCCACGGAAGTCATCTACATGTGTTTATTTAATAAACAGAAGATGGCTTTATTATACACATTTGATTTCCATATGCAATCGTCTCCTTATCTGTCACTTGTATCTAAGCAGGGTGCTTTATACAAATCTGAAAATGAAAAATTCAGAGCAGGGCACAGGAAACTCATTTAATGTCGAGTGCAGTCAAAATCAAGATTTCTTTATTTGTAGTAACAACGCTGTTAAATCAGAAAATTACTCTCCTTTTCTGCATGTCCTTCTTCCTTTACAATTCAGTTGTTTGATCATAAATTGTCGAGTGCAATGACTTGTCTCCTCCACTTTCCACACTGGTCGAGACAGATTAAAAACTCCGGCATACCACCAACCAGTCTCAGCATACCATTAGCATATATATGAGATTTGAGACATTTTCTAATATTCTCCAGCAGAACTCATCTGTCAGCCAGGTGATGAATTATAAAAACTCTTAGCTTGTTTAGAAAAGAGGGGGAGAGTGAGAGAGAGAAAGAGAGAGACAGAAGAGTAAAACACAATCCCACCTTTCTTTTTCATTTTACCCATCCACCCTTGCAGTTAGTCATACAAATAAACACTAACCTCAATAAAAGAGACATCGTGTGAGACATTTAAATACACGAGCAGCAGAGCACAATTAAAAGCTCATGGAAGTAGATAGAATTATGGAATGGTCAGTGATCCACATAAATAATTTTTAACACTTTTTTTCCCACCTCATATTAACAATGATTCCTAAGGTCCACAGAACTATCACAAGCTGGTAAACCATCACAAGGACTGTGTAGAAAGTAGTGGAATATTTAAAATGCAGAATTCATGCAATTTAGAGAAGATTGGGATATTTTTTGTATCATTCATGAGTTCAACAAGTTTTCATGCACATTCTGAAAATTTTGTGTATTCAACTAAAAAAAATTAACATTCTTTACTTGCATTTCATTAACCTGTTTCATAGTTTTTCCTGACTAGAAGGTGGAAATTGAACAATGATTTCTTGTGACTTAAATGAAGAAACTATGAGGATTATGAGTAGGAAATAACAAATACATGATGTCACAAATAATGAATACTCTTTCAAATATGTCAGTAGATAATTACAGTTTATGGGTATATTTGAAAACTATCAAATTGCAACATGGATGTTTTATATTAAAGAAAGGTTAATGTCTATCATCATAATTTACACAATCATCATCTCCTAATACCATTTGTAGTGTCTAATACTAACTAAAATAATTTGTATTTCCTGTGGACTCTTGGAATTAGAACTCGGAGAATATTAAAGCATAGATACATATATTTTTTCCACAGAAAAAAATTCTCAGGAATAAAGCTCTTCACAAGCTCTAGGAAAATTTGGTAAATACTTTTAAAATAGGGAGAAAGGAGATCTCTTAAAATGTAATTTTATTTCATGCCAACATTTTTAATATATTAACTTTCAAGTGTGACAAAAAAGGGTTTTTTCCATATTTTGAGGGGTAAAAAATTGATTCAACATTTGTTTTCAAAATAGCATTTTTGTTTAAAAATTAACCTACCCAGAAAAAAAAGGAGAAAAACATTTAGAAGAAATTAAATAAAGCACTTATTTTTCATGAGTTGCACTAAAAAACAAAATTCATAATATATTCCAACTATGTTACAGTGCAAATGTGACAAGACAAATTCCATTAGAATTTAACTAGAAGTTCTATTAATAAATGTACAAGTGAAATAATGCATATAATAACTTGCTTTTTACCCAGAAATACATTTGAGATTTAGGGTACTACATATCAAGCTGGTATAAACTACAGAATAAAGACATCATTATTTTTTAGGTTGGAATGCATATACCAGAAGTGACAGGTTTATGTTGATAAACAATTTGATAGAAGATTGGGATACAATCCTATTAACAATACTATGGTATTTGTGTTAATATACATGAGATGTGTGTCAGAGGATAAAGGTTTTAGCCAGTAGAGTGATGACATCTATGTGTACATGAACTAAGAAATTAATGTGTATAAATTATCTGAGGTATAAAAAAAACCATGATTAAGGAATAATTATTTGGAACTGATATTGAATGCCAAGTAATCAATATTTTTCTGCTAAGCTGTGAAGAATTTGAGAAGATAAGTTAGCAGCTAGTGAGCTATTTTTCCAGTTGGAGCACTTGTTCCAAGTTTTAGTGATAAGCAGAATTATCAAAATCAAAATCTGTTTCGGTTTCCATTTGCAGGTGTGCACAATACCATTATTAATTCTTGCATTCAGAATGCTGAATTAATTTAAGGAGCAGACATGTAACTGGTCCTTTCTCTACATGATCGTCACTGTCTGGTTGCAATACATTACAATTTTTCAGGCATTTAATTTTGAAAATGATAAAATAATTTTAAAAAATTTAGACTCAGACCAATACTTCCCCCACCAAATACTTGCATTTACCATCAAAGAAAAGCAACAGCACGTTACTAGACATATTAATAGTAATCAATTAATAAATACAAATATATATACAAACTATGCCTCAATAAGAGCACAATAACAGACATAGCACACAACAGCACTGTATTGCCAGGTTTCACTAAAGCCACAGAAAAGAAAGTGTGATGTGGACATCCAGTTGTTTCTTTTTCCATTTATACTGATCATATTCAGCAAAATTACCAGCACAAGAAACATCACACTGAGGTACTTCCTCCTGATTTTCATTATGTTTTGGAGCTAAAACTAAAGCCCTTTCAGATTCTGAAAAAAGTCTCCTACAACACTAAAGAAGAGTGTTCTAGGACCAAAAAAGATAGCTTGGGAAATCAAAACAGATGTTCTTGCAAGACTGCAAAGCCAGTGTTGTAGATTTAAATGATCCGGATAAGTTGCAAGCTGAAACTTTCAGAGATTTGCCAGCAAAACTTAGCAGTAAAAATCTGGTTAATATTAAAAGCAGAGATGCTTTTTCAACATAATCCTAAATGGATTTGTTGTATCCCATTTTCTTAAGCAGTATCAGCGAAGAAGTGGAATGAGAAAAAGCAGCATGCTTTTACAGTCTCCACTATGGAAAATGATGAGGAAAAAACCCCAAACCTGTAGGTCAAAATCAAGTCTCAGAAAGCTCCTATTTCTAATTGATTTTAATTAGCAATAGAGTACTAAATAAGAATATGGAATCTAAACTTAAATTAACTTTGTAAACTCAGGCCCATTTGCTGGTCAAAGCTGAAAGAAAGACCTCACATTTATGTTTAAGGACGCTTGAGTCCGGCTGTACACCAAGCGTTAGAGCTGAGGACTTTCTTCTCCTAATATGTCACAAAACTGTCTCTGCAAAACAGAAATTAGATTTTGCCAATTTCAGTGTGGATAATATATACTTAGTAGTTTTTCCTTTAACAAAGTCAAGCAAATGGTTAATTCTTCATTGATCTGTTCTAGTATTCCCAGCTGTACAAGGAAAGAAGTGGAGAATAAAGCAGAGGCAGTTTCATTGTATGATATAATAAGCAAGATTATTGGCTGAAGAAGTCTTTTATCAATGCAAAATTTGTGGAGGAAAAAAATCACAGAAATTATGTTATTGACACATTGATAAATGACATGCCTACTTAACTGGGATCACTGCCAAGGGACAGATCCAGTTTCATGCAGGGTTTCAGTCCCCCTTAACAGCACCAGCAGATAAAGTGGCAAGCAGTTTATTTTGTGGTGCTTGCAGATCTCTCCATATGTGGAACGGTAGGATAAATGTCCTTTAGTCATGCCATTATTGATCATTCTGGCATTAGTCTTCCCAAGTCAAAGTCATCTAATATAGATGTTACACATGTTGCAATCGATTTAAAATTTTTAATTATTTGCCTGGGTGCTGCTTAAAATAATTTAAATAATCTCAACACAGTGGAAATTAATATGTCACAATCAAGATATTTGTTAAATATGGATAGGTACATTTCAAATGCAAAGACAATAACAACAGACACTTCCACTGCTGCCACAATGCTTTTACCCAATATTAACAGCAACCCAGACACACTGGTGTTTTAGGTGAACTTCCCATTAAAGCCCTGAACCTAAGACCACATTCTATTACTGGGCAGCTTCAATGACTCACAGGAAACCTTACAAAATGTGGCTCTCTGACTAGGTACTCTTCTATTTAGGAAGATTATTGATCCAGCTCCTCTAAACTATGCCATTTCCCGTCTGGAACAGCTTAGAGAAGGAGGAATGCATATTCAAGACCAGTTGTCTTTATAAGAAATTTATGATGATGGTGGAAAACAGGAAGGGACTGAATTTGCTGTCAAAATCTCTCTAAAGCCACCTTTTCAGAGTGAATTATCAAAATCTAACCACTACAACAGAACTTGCTGAATCAAATTCTCCTTTCATTATGAGCTCTTTCGCTGTTTGTTATTATCTCCTCCATTTTATCTCCTTTTTCCATTGTTTTCTTGTTTCCTTTGGCCACTTAATGAACAGACCTTTGCACAACAAATGGATCCCCCATCTTCCCCTCCCAGGTGAATACTGTAACCACTAGGCTGTAAAATGTCCCTCTCTCAAACTACTCTACATACAGCAGTGCAGTTTTAAAGGAAAAGTGATTCTAGCTCAGCCCCTCTGCAGGCAGAATTGTAGAAGATTTGAAGTCTTTCAAGCAGCCAGAGCTGGCTCAGATTTCCCAGTAAGCTGGGAAACAAAATTGAATTTTGCCTTCTGAACACTACCATGGGTGAGAGATACCCTTGTTACAGGTAAGGATGCAGGAAGGAGGAGTGGCACCAGACTGAGTAGGACAATGGAGAGCTCACAGATCCTCTCCTGTCTGCACTCATGTGAGACATTGCAGCACTGACTGGATGTGAATCCCATCCAGAAGCAGAGCCTGCCCCATCACACTCACCCTTTCTGTAGCAGCAGCAACATCAGCCAATCCAGGTACAGCCATGTTGCTGCTCTAGACAACTCCTTGCTTTGCCTGTTTCTGAAGACAGCCCCACCAGCAGTGAAGGGCTTCCAATCCCACCTTCTAATGACCTGAGCATGTTCAGAAACTGCTTTGCTAACTATTAACTTCTCCAGCTAAATGCCAATAAAATTATTAGCTTTCCCTGTGCCTTCAGAAGAATCTCATCCCAATAGTCACTATCCAGTACCATCTTCAACACTTCCTGGAGTCAGATTTTTAAAAAATTCAGAATATGATAGAAGATCTACTTTCTTGCTTCCAGATAGTCTAAACTGCTCTTACTGATCAAGCCTGGGACAATTCTGATTGAGTAAAAGGAGCCAAGATGCCTGGGAGCCAACATTCAGCAGATGAGCCACAGTTTACAGTCTCAGACTTCAATCCACAGGCTCAAATTTATTCTTTCTTTAGGTCCATTCATGTTTGGACAGCACGAAGTTTTATGTAAACCTCATCAATTGCAGTACACACATTAAACAGCAAACCTGTACCTGGAGGTACAGGTGCACCTTATACAGCACTAACAGCATGTCACAAGATAACAGCATGTCACAAAATAAAGTACATTTCTGTATAAGCTTTCTCTGATAAATCTTTTTGACCACACAGCCTGCTCACCAAACCTGCATGTGCAACAAAGAATGACTTAGGCTAACATAATGGTGAAATGGGGGGCCAACAATTGGAGCCTTGTGACCTCCAAAAACATAACATAATATAAACTATTCTAATTGACATGAAGACTAAATGCACTGTGTGAAAATGCCCAAATCCTGCTTTTGTCTGTTCCCTGCTTATATAAGATTAACACTTTGTAAAACTATTTCCAAAAGTCAAATTTTGAGAAAAGGCCAACCCATTTTGTGGATAGTACTCAAAAGACAGTATATCATGCTGTACTGAAAAATACAGGAATACCAAGACATCTAAACAAGCAATAGGGTGAGTAGATATGATGCTCAGCCTGCCTTTATAAAAGTCAGGGGTTTGTTATTTTGGCAAAATTTTATTTTTTATTTATTTTTTTTTTATTTTTTAAATTTTATGTATTATTTTATTGTACAATCATTTGGAACAATATTATTATCTTACAATGGAAAAAACATAAAACAGGATACAAAGATAACAGTTAATTATCCAAATTTCTGTATAGTTTGTTTCATCAGATGCATTGAATTATAATTATAGAACTATTTAGACCTATTAAGAGCTAGAATACAAAACAAATCTTTTCTAGATAAAAATCACATTATTTACAACATGTTTAGTTTTTAAGTTATATGAATTACTTCAAGAATTTTCAAAACATACTGACAGCTAGATATGGAAAAGTAATGTGTATTAAAAAAAAAAAAAGAAAGATGTAATTTCTGGGTAGACCTTGAAACAATCACCAGCTAGGACAGAACTCCATAACCTTCAGGTTTCAGGAGAGAATATCCCTGTAATTAAAATGGAACAGAGCTTGGGGAGTCAAGAAATTGCAGGAGAACAAAAACATCAGGCTAAAAGCAGTAAATCAAGAGCTGACTCCAGGGAAGAAGGGGTAGATCAAGCGGGGCTGGAAAATGGGACTAAAATTCGTAAGAGTTGGGCAGAGATGTGAAAACTGGAAAGCACAGTAACACAGCAGGAGAACTGAGGAGCAGAAAATGTAACCTTTGTATTCTTTGGTTCCAACTAGACTGTCTGGAGAATCAGGACCAACAAGTACTGCCTTATTTATTTTTTTAAAATTCATGTTCCTAATCTATTAGGCATCTTTGGAAATTTTAGTAAAACAGTTTTTCCATTATAAACTTAAAATTCATAGATACCTACTAAAGACATGCTTCCAAAAAGCCTTCATGGCTCAACTCTAAAGGCACGAGACATCCTACTTGCATCCAAAAGGGGGACTGTAACCACAGAACACACAAAAACATTTTACAGTAGTCTAGTTCTGGATTTCATTTGTTAAATTCTGCCGTTTGTTATCCTCCTGGCTTATTTCCTGTGAAGAAAGATGACTTTAAAGGGTCTCAATACATATGTTTAAGAGAGGACTTTGGTCAGGATAGAGGGAGTTTTCATGCCTACGTAAGGTCATAAAAGCAATTTGTGGTTTACCACGTCAGATACATTGTCAGAAAAGGTCCAGCTCCAGGTCACGGAATTGACATGCATATGTTTTTTAGGTTTAAACTGTGCTGTAAGCTGCTCAAGATATGAGCTCCAGCTGAACTGAGATGAACACTCAATGAATCTCTGACAAATGTCTGCTCTTCAGCACGATGTCCACGGGTGCCTACAGTAAACTCGTATCTGCACTTTGGATGAATGTTTCCTAAGCACTGAGATAGTCAGGCAAATGTACTAACTTTCTCTAAGCTAACACATTAACACACATCCTAATCTGGGAGATGGTTGAAGACACATGTAACTGTCTCTGTTCCATCATGCATATATAGTCCTTTCCTCAAGATACTTGTACAGTCGTGAATTCAGTCTAGCCCAGTGCTCAGTCACACACATGGTAAAGTATCATTCTTTTCCAGAAACAGAGAAACCAGAAACTCACTCACCTAAAAGCTAAAGCATTTAAGTGCTAGATACTCCTGCAGCCTGCAGGAGCTGAAATCCATAGCTCTCACTTTTATGGGAAAGACCCTTTACCCCTGGAATACTGATTAGGCTTAGGACTGGTTCACCTTTCATCTTACCTGAAAAGGTGAGGGCAACGTCAGAAAATAAAAGATGGGCCGTTTAACTAATATTGCAGGCTCAGCTTATGCAGGCTCAGCTCAGGTACAAGAGCAGTAATACTCCATGTGCTGTTGTCCCACATAGGCCAACATCCAGCTTTAAGCATTCTTCACTCATTGAGTTCTCATCTCTTTTTTGCCTAGGTAGATAGGGAATTAGATTACTAGTTTATATGTTTTAAACTATCCTTGCTATGACCTTAAGTCTGTGTTCATTCCAGTGCTGTGTGTCCAACATGGGTTGTCTAATCCTGACCAAAACTGCAACCTTGGTATGGTTTAAGCCCACTGGAGCAGCAGGAGAACGCTGGAAAGCATTGCAGATACTGTAAAAAACCCCACAGCATATCAAATACCAATCTGAAAAATTATAAAACACACCTGATGATTGTGAAAGGGAGGATTCAAATTATTCAGTGATTATAGTTGATGCTAGTTTGCTCCCAACATAGTAGTCTACTACGTCATCTTCATATGTATCCTTTTCATAAATCATGAGAAAAAGCTTACCACATACTTGGAACAGTAATGATATCCAGAATGGCAGAAATCTCTTTCTAAGCAAGAGAAGACATAAAGTCAACATCTTTCAAGACCACCAAAGACCTCCATTCTCTTCAGGTCTATTTGCTACTGGTAAATGCACAATAATAAGAAGAAATAGTTGCATTAGCAAAGAAAATGTTGACAAAATTAATTTAACTCATTCATTCAATAAAATCATTCATTCAGTTACACCTTCTTCTACAACACCTGCAGTTAGCTGTTTGACTCAATCTACTTCTTCATAATGCACCTTAAAACAGTAAGCTTGGTAGGAAGAGTGTTTCAGTGACAGCTGTAGTAGTCATTGCCTTTGGCAAGATCCTGTTCAATACCCAATGCCACAATTTAGCTATAGAAGTTACTATTAAATAAAGTTAGTCCAGACCTTTACGAACCTAATCGCAGTGAATTGAAATTATATCTTTAAATAATTCCTAAAATCAATGAAATATGTTCTCTCCAATACGGGACAGTTCTACCCCTCATATCTGCTTTCTGGTATACTACAGACGTGAATGTAGAAGTAAGTGAAACTACATCTCACTGGAATCAGAACTACTAGTTTTACTCCCAGTAAAATGTGAGAGAATTGTATAGGATGGCCAGATTGAGGATATTTACAAAGCCCTATCTGTCACAGACAATCCTAAAGGATTGAGAAGAAAGAATATATTCCTTTGCACCATGCATCTATCAAATGGGTATGCACCAATTTATCTCTTTTTCTGTCATAATAAATTTAGCAACAATAGTAAATTTCAACTGACAAGTGGAATGGTCAGAAGACTGGCACTAGACTACACATGGTTGCAATCTGAATCTCCCTCTCTCCTGAAATGTGAAACTCTCTTATAAAAATGTTCTGCGACCATGGAAATGTATCTGCATTCTACCCTCTCCTGAGCCCATTAAGGTAACTGATAGACTTTAGATTACAGTGACTTGAAAAAAATTACTTCTTTAGGATAAAAAAAAAGAAGACATTCAGAGAATAGAAAAGAACAAAAACCTACCTTTTCAGTAAAAACAGAAGGCAACAGAAGCTTTGGAACAAGTGCTTGCCAATAGAAGGATTTCATGCTCTTGTTAATTAAAGGAACAAAGAAAAAACAGTGCAGTAGGCTGTATCCTACATAACAGCTTCTACTAATAAAAAGTAATAGACAATTTCCTGCATTCAATTCTTTTGAATACTATTATACAAGGTAATAGAGTTTTGGAAATGGAAGTCCTAGCAGCCTGTCAGAAAGAGCTTTCTTCCACTTTTTTTTATTAAATGACTAAGTGCAGCAGTCTGTGTCCTATCTCTCCCTCTTGCATCTATTGGATTGTATTATTTTACATTTTGATTGAAATGATGTCACCAGCAGATAAAAGCCTGGCCCAGGCATTGTAATTGAATCAGCCTGAGTTGTTTATTCTAGTGATCTACAGCGATGCTTTCCTTGTCCTAACACAGAATACATAAAAGATCCCCTCTTGTTTAACATGCTACTGATTAGATCTATTTTTTTTAGAAGGGGGAATCAAATTGGGGGGTCGAGAGAGTAAGAACTGGAGTTTAGGGGGAGAATTGGAAAAAACAGATGAGAAGAGACACCATCTGCAAAACTTTCCATGTGTGACTGAAAGTTTAAACAAATAAATTTCACATGGCATCAGTACCAGATGCAAACAGATTTGATTGACAACACTTAAATAACAGTAAATGGGAACATCTACAATTTTTGGAAGGTTTTTCAGGCCTAGGTCATAAATCAGACAAGGTCAAATTTTTATTTAAAAATAATGTTAATCTTGAAAGAAGAAATATTTTAAATTACTGGGGGTTTACTGCTATAAAAATACAGTGTGTTGGATATTAAATTATTGTTATTAATATGTTCTGTTTACACTTAAATAATTTTACATTTAAAAAAGTGTTAAAGCAACCTTCCATTTCACAAGTTGTTTCAAAAATTGCTTTCTTTTAAGAGAAAGTCTGTCTTTTATGCTAAGTGCTGTTTGTTTTTTGTAGTTGCCCCCCACACATGCCCCTGCTCCATCTCTGCCCCTTCCCCCCCCCCCCC
>VZTZ01048485.1:37834-100857 GCA_013400955.1 Drymodes brunneopygia
CCCCCCCCCCCAACAAAAAGCATCAGTCAAATAAAGGAAAAATTGCACTATTTTATGTATATCATGTGCATACCTTCACACAAAACCTCCTCAACAGCATTTTTGGTGGTGGTAGGAGTGGTGGTGGGTTTTCTGGTTTTGGTTTGGTTTTCGGGTTTTTACTTCTGGGTCTTTCCTTAAAATACAGTATCATCATATGAGGTTTAGTGGTAGTGCCAATGTGAAAATAAGCCAAGCCCATCATGCAATTTCCAGAACTAAGTTCTTTAAATCTATGTTTTCAATTGTTTGCCACTCTTCAAGTCTGAAGCTGGGAGCTTATTTAATTTGCTTTCTGTATAAGAAGGAAACAAAGACGTAATTTAAGAAATTATTTAAGGGATAAATAGATTTTTTGAAAACAAATTAAAAAATATTAACAAGTACAATTAATAAAATATTGTCATGGAAATGGCTATTAAAGATATAAGTGAAAATTTTAATTTTGGGAATTTTTTATAATCCACTTTTTATTATGGGCAACAACTGTAACAAGACTATTTTCCCCATGTGAACATTTAAGGCAGCAAAAAAAGTTTCTTTAAAAGTGAAATAAAAATTCATCTACAATCTTTCTATATATTAATTTACTGTTATTTCCCAAAATTTTGCTACAATGTATAAATAAAAAAATACATTTCCCATTTGTAGTCTATTTAACACTCCTAAAAACTAAATTATAAAATTCGCTTCATAATAATTGCTGATATCTAACAAAAAGACCTTAGAGACTTTCATTTTTTTGTAAGTCATTTATTGTCCTGAAGGTATCATTATTTGAAAGCATTTGTAAAATGTACTTATTAATATTTCTAGTCAGTGATGAACTGATGAACAAGATGCACTATCTACATTAATAAATGTGTTTGTTTGCAGTGTATTGTAATAAATGTATTTTGATGAAAGTTAACCCTTTAATTTGCATTGATTAGATCAAGCTGGGTAATACTCTTTATAGTTATCTTGGTTTTCAACACTGCTACTCACTATGAAAGTACTAATTTCATGAAAACAAAACTGAAATGAAGAAGAAATTAATTCAGATCTGTCATTAATAATTTTAAAACAAACTCACTCCTTTATTTACATACAAATGCGCATCACAGTTGGCCTTGTAACACAGAGACAAACTGTTCTGTGACCACATGGACAGACCCAGACTCACCAAAGCATCAATCCATATTCAGTCCCCAGAGCTAGTTAAATATAATTTGCATCACAGAGGTTACACATTTGGTCTCTGGGAAAAAAAAAAAAAAAAAGCTATGTTGATTTAGCCTCTCTTCAATACTCTCAAGCAGCTGCCTCAGGGAATAGCGCTCAGAAGAACATCCCAATATGCCATGCTTTTTCTCACCATCACATTACTTTCTTGTTAAAGCATAAATGGTTGGTACAGGCAAATTCATTTCAACAAAGGAAAACCATTGTGAACATGAGCTCCAGCATCCAATCCCCCTAAATATGAACAGAGATTTATTTATAATTCAAAGATGCAGAATTAATTTTTTAATATCAATTTTCATTACTTTTGGATTTTCCACAGTGAATTCCTCTGATGTTTGGAGGTCTGGCAAGCATCCTAATACCATCAGTGGGATTCCCTATTTTAATGGGAGATGGTTCAGACACTGCCAGCAGAAAGGTGTGAAGAAAAAGAAAAGCCTCTAACTTCCATTTATTGCTTGTAGTCATTTCCTTTTATTATTTTTAGACAGTATGTTATGAGATACTTTCCTTGTGAGATTTGCAGCCACAAGCACATTTGATAAACCAGTTAGGGACTAGTGCGATCTTATCAAAATCAAGCCAAACTTTCAAACCTATTAAAGCCTACAAAAAGAAATGCAAGCTGGCAAAACTTAATGCCAAGGAACAAAAAGAGTGACCACAAAACAGACAGCCAAACAGTAGTGCATGTGTCAGAAATGAAGCAAAACATGAGAGAGATGATGCATGGCTGCTTGCTTGATTTAAATAACTTCATATTAAAAGACACTCAAATCCCAGTACTAATGATGTTTAAGCTGGAAGATAGAGCCTACACCCTTCCTTCCTCCAGTGCTCTAAGCATGTGGAAGTCATCTCTATGATCAACAACAAGATCACATAAGAGAGCAATTTGTTGGGGTTTATGGGTGGGAACGGCAAAACAGAGGTTCAGAAAAACATAGGTTTCACATTAAATAATGTGCTTTTAAATCCTGAAAAAAACCATATTTTTTTCCTTTCTTTAACTCATTCAGGAACCTGAAATGAATGCTCAGCCTGTATTGGTAGAAACATTACTAATATTTCAGGTCTGCTTTTAATCACAAAACCAGGCTTGAATACAAAATAAAATGACAAGCAGGATGCTGAAATTTCACGTCTCTAACATCTCTAACTAAGGTATGGAATACAGGAAGAAATAGGATGTTGATGATAAGAAATGGCAGTTTCCTCAATCAGTTGTCTTGTTTTGGATATAAACAATATATCACAACCTAAATCCAACTCTTGCTAAAGCAACTCGAGTAAGAGACTAGATTTTCAAAAATGCTGTGCCCCAGCAGACTGCCCTAAAGTCAATTATTTAGAAAGCTAATTGAGAAATCCAATATACTATCTGCTTTTGAAAATTCTGATCCAGACAATGTAAATAACTGCCGAGATAGCCAGGTACACATAGGTCCTCCTGCTTGGGTTTTGTACTGATACTTCAGCTGTGTTTTGTCTTTTCTTTTAAACAATAATTAGTTGTAGCAGCTATGCAGCTCCTTCATAAAATCAAAACAAAACAAAACAACTGTTACATTCTTACCATTAAGGTGTTATTATACACTAAAGCAAATGCAGATATGAATAATTCTTTGGCTATATACATGCATATATACGCACACATGAACATACACATCAGAAAAGCATAGGGTGCAATTTCCTTCTATATTATTTATGAAAAGATCTAAAACCTGATTAATTGCATCATACAAAATGTGATCTCTTTCATAAAATATACTCCAGCTGAGAGAAAATGTGTCTGTGTAGCATATTTTTTCGTCCAAAATGTGGATATTAAAAAAAAAAGTTTACATGTCATCCTGTTCCATCTTTGCATGTACTTGCTCTTTATCTCTAAAGCAGCATACATTCCATAAGAGAGAGGGGGTTGCCATGGTATCTGCACTTTAAAAAATTGACTAGCAGATCTAAAAGAAGCATAAAATCGATTTAACAAGTTGTCATGTAAGTTACCCTGGCCCATAAGGATGAAGTCTATGCACCTATTTCTACATAAAAATGTTTATTTAAAAAACAAAAACAACACACAATTGTAATTTTTTAGTCACGGAACTAAATACATTCTTGTCATTAGGTTGGTCCCATCAACTTACAAATCATTTTGGGCGTGCACATGGATTTTCAATCTTTTTTTCCCTTGTCTCTTTAAAAATACAACAAAACACATAAGAAGTAAAGAAATAACTCTAAGCACCGATCCTAATACAGAAGATAAAATGCCAACGTATAATCTGAGACAAAAATAAATCTTACTTAAAAATTCATTTATTAACTTCTTACTCATTCTAAAGAAAAGACGTTTCAATAAACACCTTGAAAATGGGCACATTTCTTTTTCTTTTTTTAACTACTCAGAAGAGAAGGCTTCATAACTTACTTTGGGATTTCTGTCAGTCGCAGGCACAAAATAGTCACTTACATTTCTAGTGCCCAGTCTGCAGGGGTGGTCAGACAGTTCTTGCCTAGTTTCACAGGCAAATTAAAGAAACTACGGTTTTCCTTGCTTGGTTGGTTGGTTGGTTGGGTTTTGTTTGTTTGATTTGTTTTGTTTTCTAAAGAGAGAGAAATATGAACAGAAGAGGACAGATGGAAGATGACACCTTGCTCCAATACTACATCCTCTCAACTTCCCTGCAGTATGGGTTACTACCAACTCACTGAGAAAATCCCACACCTCTACCAAAAACCCTTCTTGGAGCAGTACAACCTTTGGGAAAAGGTTAATGTTACCTAGCAACTAAGAGCCAGTGCCTTTTAATAAATTAACCCCTTCATATGAGCTTTGGTGACACCTCAAATCACAAGAGGACACTAGATGTTTTATTTTCATTTTCAATGGGTTCAACTGTTGAAAATTACCTGACAAAATCATAGCTGAACCCGGAAATTCCTATAAGGATTGGATTTGTTCAGTGGCATACATAATCCTAAATAGATAGTTCAAATAGAATTATGCTGATCTCCTGTAAAGTCATACAAAAATCAAAGGCTGCTTCACAGAGAGTTTCCAGAATTTTGTATGCCAAGTTTACAGATCCGTGACTTGGCTGAAGTTAGATCCCAGAACAGGACAGTCCTAAAACACAGCCAAGGCAGATGTACAAGACAAAATCCCCAGAGAAGCCACAGACACTGTTCCTGCTGCAAGGTGGGTGTGCAGTCTTATCGACTTGCTCTCCACTACTTTGAATGTAAATCCCATATTGAAATAGGAGATGAACATGACTGGAAGTGAGAGAAGCTCTTTGGCTCAAGGATCCCAAATAGCTGACATTCTGGGGATTATAGAACTCAAGGTAAATGTCAGAAGTGTCAGATAGGGGAAGTATGAGTCAGTGTTAGGGAATGCAGGCAGAAACTGTGCTAAAAGTAACTAAGAAGGGGACAAATTCTCTACCTGTTCATTTATTTATATCCTAGGACTCAGTCACGGCCCATTGCTTGTCTAGGTTTGCTCTCTCTCAATGAAGTACCTCCAGATTAACAAACTAGCTCCCAAATTTATATACAGCTCACCTACCTACTGGCATGTGCAACCTGAGGAATTGGGATTCTCCCAGACACATCTCTCTATGCCATGATGCACCAGAAGAAACATCAGAAAGCTCAGAGAGATTCAGTGGTTGAACCACAAAACAACCATATCTGCAGGCTCTGTCAAAAAGGACAAATGTGCATCTTTTTAGACACAGCCATTACCTGCACAACTCCTCTGTTATCTATCTCTGAGAGATTGAGATAGAAATTTTTTTGAACTTGAATGAGAAACTGAATTAGCTTTTTTTGCATCTTACAACAAAGCAAATTTTTACTTAGTTTTGTTAAGGCAAGCTCATGTCTTCAATACTTTGTGTGGAAAATGAGGGAAGTATAATTAACATCTACCTATCTAGAAGATGACCATACTCACAAAACACCTAAAGTATTCTATTGGATTTAAACACAGTCTTAACCAAAAAGTTCCCAGCCTCTGCCTGCAGTCTTTAGCCCAATTTATGGTATGAAAATACACTCTTGTCCAGTTAGGCTCTAGCCAGCAGTAAAACTCACTTGGCTTTTAATCCTAGTTCTGCCTCACTGAGCAAAATGTCTAGTTGGCTAAATAAAGAGTTAAGATCTTTTCACGACATGAGTTCAGAAAACCAGGTTCATCTCCATGTCTCACAGTGTTGTGCAAAAGTATTTATGCAGGACTAAAAATACTCTTCAGACAGAAGAGCCAATTGTATCGATTTTGCACACTTCATTTTATGTTTTAAGCACCTTCCCAGGGACACCAAGCTAAAGTTTATGGAACAAATTTATAGAATTCTCTTTCCTTTTTTAAAGGAAATGTAGGAATGTTAGTCAAAACTGTGACTTCAAGAATACATCTCAACCCAACCCTCCCCCAGAAACATGTCAAACCCATGATAAAATTTGTAAAAGATGGCAACCCTGACTGACATGGATAAAAGAAATGCATTATTCTAGAAAAAGAAGTGCCTTTGCCATAAATGGCATTTCATGTTTTATTTTCCATATTATTCTGAGTTTCTTTGCATTTTTTATTACTTTGGACTCAACTGTTTATATTAATATCCTCATCTTTCCACCAGCTCAGAACAATTTATTTTGTATCTAGTAAGGCATTAAGTATTTCAAATTACTCTATCCAACACGTTAGACATAATAGGTTTGTCAGCAAAGGACTGTCCATTTGGCTAGTGTATTATGTCCCTTCAAGTCTCTTAGTCTTCACTGTTTCTTAATAATATAATTAATTTTAGGTCATGTGCATTCCTCATCACCATCCTGCTTCTTCTACAAGAATAAAACATACGGAATACCAGTAGAACCAACATAAATAACGTCAGGATTTTCTTCTTAAGACGTTTGATAAATTGTCTAAATATATATGTGCTTTGAGTTACAGGACTCATTAAAAAATAATCCTTTTTTAAGGCTGAGAACCATAATTAGATCAGGATTCGTGTCTGTCAAGTTGCCTTTTTTATATCACTAGATTAGGAATTTAATACATAATACAAAATAGACCCCAGGCCTTCTCCAGAGCTCTTTTGGGTTGGATCCACAAAGAAGGTAAGGGTAGAATTTATTTCAACTAATCTTTGAGGCCTAAAAAGTAGTTATCAACTGATATCTGTTATCTGAACTATACATTTGTTAATTTTTAATAGCCAGTGAATGAAAAGACATTTGTGGGATACAGATTAGCTTCTCAAAAGGTAGATGCATCAGATGGGTGAGGTTGAACCTGTGACATGCTCAGCGGCTGTAAAGGGATTCTAGATGACTTGCCCAGGTGTGGAAGGACAAATCTGAAGTGAGGTGGAATCAGGCACATCCTAAGGGCTCAGAAGAAATGCCTACCTGCAGATCATTCTCTGGACAGTATCCATAACCGCTTTTGTCTTGAGACAACAGCTGTGTCTACCTTCTAAGTCTAACAGGAATCAAATACGAGATTATCTTTTACATATGTAATATATTAATTGGGTTCTGCTGTGGTAAGCCTTCAAACACACCAGATCAAGCCAACATGAAAGTCATCAACTGAAGTACTGCACGGGTCCCAGTCCTGCTTCTTTTTCTAAAGAAAACATAAAATATTTCTGGAAAACATAAAATATTTATGTTAAAATAAAAATATTTTAATACAAATTCAGTTAACTTTTTCATAATGTATGTTTTAGAGAAACGGAGCATATATACACATAAATATTTAAATATACACACACCCAAGCACATATATATATCCATGTATATATATCCATATGTATAACTACACATATATGTGAAGTAAGTCAGTAAAGGAACATAATGGGCACAGAATCAAAGCTAGAAATAGAAGAATTAAGCACACAAATCTAAGTGACACTGGGGTGTTAAAGTACTATTTGGATACAGACCTTCCCACCTTCAGTTGAAACCCTAACACAAAAGAATTTGATGACATTTTCATTAACTTGAATTTTTTTAATTTAATTTATCATTAAATATCCTAGTTGCAATTTGTAACATGTTTTGGTATTTTGCCTACCTACTTGCCTATAGTTTTTATTTTGCGCTGCTGGTTTTTTTTTTCTCACTCTCCCATCTGAGTGTTGTGACTTCATTCTGTGTCCTCCTGGCAGGCTGGACAAACAGAAATAACAAGAAAATTATGAGAACAGAAAAGAACAATTAAAAATATGTATCACAAGCGATTCCTTTAAACTAGTTCTTGTGAAAATGCTGATTATGCATAACAAGCTCTTTGTGTAGAAGTATAAGACCTCATGAATGTCTTCCACACTGAAAAGGAACAAAAGATTACTGAGCTGCTAAAACACCACTGTGAACCTGCTGTTTTGTTCTGAGAGCTTACATCCTAATTATAGCATTTTTCTTTTTTCTTTATTTAAGAGTCTTTTTTATCGCAGTGCAGACTGGACATAAACATTCCTTTGGATCCTGTGTGTAAATAATGAAAACATAAAAACTATGGATTTTTCCCCTATCAAGCAGGTTAATAGTTTAATTGTATACGGTTATTCTTACATTAAAAGCTGCATACCTGGCAAGCTTTATCGGGTAACAGGGACTTTTAAATGTGCCAATGTTTCTACAGATGTAACGCGGGTCAATTGCAAAAGGGATAACCATAATGATTAAATCATTAAAATTTTGTCTATGCTTCACAGAGCATAGAGAAAATTAACTTCCCACCAACCTCATTTTTCTGCTGAACATGAAATAATGATTTTCTGCCAGTATAATTACAAAGCTAACATCTGATAGAGTCAGCATCCAGGGGGGATTATCACATGCATGAGTATTAGACCTCATTACCAGCTTGACTGCAAAATTATTACATCTTGTAATTGGATGGTGAGATTTATATACAGATTGGCTGGGTTCTCTGTAAGATTGTAATTACAAGCTTCGTTGGTTCGCTACTTATCACACGGTGCAGGAGGAGGCAAAAACAAGCAGAGGAAAGACCATTTCATTAAGCCATAACCCTATCAAGGGAGGAGCACTGTAACATCCCTGTATTTATTAGGCCAAACAGAGCTGTTTGCAGAAGGGGAGGCCATTTATTACCGCCTGACAAATGGGATTTCATTTATTTAACCTCGGTGATCTATTTCAGTAAAATGTACAAACGAGCCATCCATTTTATGATTCTGGAGTCAACGCCTCAATTATCTAAAGGCTAACTGACTGTTAAAGCACCCATCTGCTAGGATGAATTCATTGATTTAATTTGCTTCATGTTACTGAATGATTCTTAGCAGACAGGGAGGGGATGGAAGGGAAAGGGAAGAAGGGAAGGAAGCAAGGGGGTGGTTGATGGTTTAGGAGAATGCATCAGAGTGATTCAGCACGCCGGTGTCTGTCTGTGTGTCTGCGCGCACGCACCCCTGCTTTTTTTTTAATCCTTCAGCACAATAGAAAAAGGAGATCAATAGCAGCTTAAATTTTATGAGACAAGGAGTTAAGTTGTTCAGCTCGAGCCAAAACACCTTTGTTCTACCATAACAAGTAATCTCTGTGGCGGAATTAATATTGACAAGCTGGCTTCTTTGTAGCTAATTTTGTGGGTGCCTGAGCCAATCAGGAGCCTCGCAGTAATAGAGTTGTTATTAGACTTCATTATAAAAGCTGTGGATCAATGGCTACACTGGGAGGGAGAGGACACGCTGCAGCAGAATGCATATGTATGCTCAAGGAAATGAAATCCTTTTAATGTCCTTGTAATAATTTATTCTATAGTTCTCTTTGACTTAAAGAAAAAAAAAAGTCTTTCAGAAACAAAATTAAAAATTTTCCCTTGTGAGGCTTTTAATTTTATCATAACACTGAAACTGATAGGAAGTAAAGCAGGATTTCAGGGGTGGAGAAATTCAGGGAGACCTTATTACCCAGCTCTGAGTTTTACTAGAACTGGATTTTGTCTGGAAAATACCACCACTCCCATTTTATCCGAATCACACAGGCTGGTTTGCTGAAAGCTTATGCTGCTATGTGTGTAGCACTGATGTCTTCTAAAACACCTCTTTTTTCCTTCCTCCCTAAACCCTCTGTCTCATTAAATCTGATTTTTACTTTTTTTTCTTTGATGGGGTGTCATTTTGTAGAAAACATCTTTACACTCAAGGAGAAGAAGTCACAAATAGCATGCTAAAGCTTTTTTCCCATGTTTCTGGGAAGGAATGACCTGTATGCTGAGAGTTAGCACTTCCAGCAAGCTGACAAGGAGTTCACAGAATGCAGCTCTTAGTAAAAGGTTGCCTCTTTCAGCTGTAAAAGGGCCCTTATTGATGTAAGTGTTCCCAGAGTAATAATCCATTTCTCTTGTGGCAGGCACCAGCTCATGCTATAATCTTTCCCACAAGCTCCAAATCAGTACAAGAAAGCTGTTTACTGGACAATTTTCCCTACATCTCAATGTCAAATGATACTGCATTAAAATGTGAGAATATCACACTCTAAGAAAGGCAGGAGGATCAAAGGGAGCCCTCACAGTGAGTGAGTTGAAACAAATTAGCATCTTTTGGTCATGGTTTCCTAGATATAAAAATATGGCATTTCAGGGCCATAAGTTGTTTGCTTTGCTTTCTCTCCTTTACTTCACTATAAAAAAATAGCCATTTATTTTTTCCATCTCCCTATGCTTGTCTCTGCCAAAAAAATTGAATCACTTTCAATTGATGCAATTAGACAGGGTAAGTCCCTTGTGTAGACACTGCTGTTTCAATTCCAGCAGATATCATTAAGTCAATATAAGAGATTCTTTCACAAAAATAAGGCCATCAAGTATTAGCACTGTTCGGTCTGTTAGGTTTTTTTTTTTCAATTACCACATTTTTCTCAAGGATTGACTAAAACCAATCATTTCGATTTTCACATTTCTTTTTTTTTTCTCCAGATATCTGTCTTAAAACATAGATTCCTGCGATTTGGTACAATAATAGAAAATATTCTGTGAGAGAAAACTAGTGAATTAAAGAAATCTTGCCATGATATTTACCATCCTGTTTATCTTCCATTTTCTCCTTCCAGCTAGAAGAAAGTAGAGGCATAGTGTCTGGAACCAGTGAAAGGAGGCATTGAAAATGAGGAAAAAGTTCAAAATACAGGGACTGTACGAAGCCAAAAATCTTAGGGAGAACAGTTTTTTTTAATTAGAAAGTTTTGAATTTGGCAATTTCTTCTCCTGTAATACAAACCCCATGCAGCTGTACAGGTAGGTGGCTGGCTGCTGGAAAACAGCTCTATAAAGGGCCTGGGGGTTCTGGTGAACAAGCTGTCCATGAGCCAGCAGAGTGCCCTGGAGACAAGAATGGTGTCCGAGGGGCATTAGGAAGAGCAATGCCAGCAGGCTGAGGGAGGTGATCCTGTCCCTCTACTCAGTCCTGGGGAGGCCCCATCTAGAGTGCTGTGTCCAGTTCTGAAGGGTGACAAATATGGTTAGGGGACTGGAGCATCTCTATTTCAGGGAAAGGCTGAGGGAGCTTAGCTTGTTCACAGCCTCAGAAAGAGCAGACTGAGAGGGGACTTCATCAACATAGGAGTATCTGAATGAAGAGGATGGAGGATGAAGCCAGGCTCCTCTTGGTGGTGCCAAGCAATAGGACAAGAGGCAATGGGCAGAAACTGATGCACAGGAAGTTCCATCTGAATATGAGAAACAACTTCTTTACTGTGCTGGTGACTGTGAACTGGAACAGATTGCCCAGAGAGGTTGTGGAGTCTCTAGAGATACTCAAGAACCATCTGGACACAATCCTGGGCCATGTGCTCTAGGATGGCCCTGCTTGAATAGCAAGGTTGGACCAGATGACCCACTGTGGTCCCTTTCAACCTGATATGTTCTTTGCTTCTGCGATAATAAGCTTCAATTTCAGAATTTGAACTGAATATACCTTGACTGGAATTTTGCTTTGAAAAAGACTGAAAGGGGAAGTAAGTGTGACATATTTCCTTTTCCCCAGTTCAAATAAATAATTTTTCCAGTCACCCTCTGTCGATTTCCTCTTCTCTTCATGACAGCTAATTTCAAATAGTGAAAGAATATCAGAAGAAACTTATCTGTGATTTTTATGGCTTGTCATGCTGTTCACTGACATTCACATCTCTCCCAGGATCCTTCTGAGGGATCCTTCTGAACCTCAGTCTTGATGATTTCATTGTTCTTTGGTGTCCCCTATTTGTCCAGTATGGAAAGTCTTTAAGGAAAGGGGAAAAGAGAATTGGTAAATGTATCTCAGAGGTCAAAAGGAATTTCCACAGAACTAAAATTATTACAAAATGAGCAAGATCCTGCAACAATAATTTTAAAAAATAGCAAAAAACTTTTCAGCCACATAAAAGAAACATAAAGTCAGATCACAATGAGATTGACACAGTGATTAAGGGCAATTTGGATCTGGCTCAAAAATGAAATTATGATCCTTGTAGAAAATGGAGATAAAATACCATCCTTAGATGTAAGAACAAGACAGCTACTGGAAATGCAAAGCAAAATTTCCCCTAGCAAATTATTACTTATTAGATAGAAATATATTCTGGTAGACCACCCTTTTTTTAGCATACTGCTGTAAGGGCTCTGTGGTCAGAGCAGCCAAGAACTACACACAGCTGACCTATGGGAAGCCCAGTACAGCAATCACAAAATTAGTATTAGGATTTCTCCCATGCATCTGCCCTCACTAATATATTTGTCAGGCCCACAGCCAGACTTTTCTAGTGTTGGTCTGAAGTTCCTTAGGACACCAAATTTCTTCTTGAAACATCTTTTGGGACACTCCATGTCAGTGTAATACAAGCCTAGAAATCTTAACAAATTGTCTTCAGTTTTCAATTCCCTTTCTACCAGATTTCACTGCTCTGAACCACTATTAGTCACTCCTGGTTTTTTATTATTATGATTATTCTCCTACTTTACCCCATTTAAAGTTTGGAAATTACTCTGCTCTCTTTTTCTGCTTGATGGAGCACAGAAAGTCTCTTCTTTCTTGAATCCTTGATCACTGACTTTGAAAGTTACTTCTATGTATCACTGCAGCCCACTATAATTTCTAGTAACATATCTGCAGCTGAAATCCCTCCAGCACCAAGATCAGTCTCTAATTCTCCTTGATTTCAGTGGAGAGAGACTTTCATGATGCAGATCTGATGCTCTGCCACAGCACTTACTCCAATAATTTCACTGGGCCACTTCAGATTTACACTACACTAGAAGCAAAGAACAATCAGACCGCTGTGGTAAACTGGTAATTCGTAGGAGAAACTCTTTCTTTGCCACACATTTATCCTTAATGGAGATGAAATAGATTGCAGAGATGTGTTTGCTATGCTCTCTTGTCTCTAGAAGAAATGTAGCAACATTTAAGCTGCTGCTCTAACTGGATATCCCATAATACCACTACTATAGCAACAACTTCAGAACAATATATTTTTAAGTCCTCAAATGAAACTGGAATTTCTTTCTGCGGAGTTTCTGCTTGCTTTCTGAAAATATTTGAGCAGCAGGGGAAACCTTTCATTAGAGCACGCATTCTTCATCCTTACTGCTCACACTTAACACAGGCAATAAACCAGTGAACACAGCTGTGTGTTGCATATGCAGCTACAGTAAAAGGCATCTACTTTTCAAGTTTTAAAGCTACTTGTCCTTTCACCCAACACCTCAAAACAGGCCTGAGGCAGGAAAGTAGTGCAGTATAAATACAGGCCTCAAAGCATGCTATTCTTTAGTAAAATATGTATCGTAACAAGATAACACTGCATCTCTAATAGTTTACCATATCATGAAGGCTGACAGTTATCTCAGTCTGGAGTCTGTTCAGCCTAGTCTTATCTACTCTTTCAGTTATTTTTTTTTTATTTACAAATTTTCAATAGAACTCGATTGTCCATAAACAAACAAACAGATGTTCAGTGCCACTTAGTCAGTGTTATTTCAATACAAGGGCCAATATTTCCACTAACGTTCAAGAGAACAGCCTACATGTTGAGATTTTTGAAAGAACTGTTTTTCTCTTTTACGAACTCATACTCAATCTAATCTACATGCACTAAGATACAAAGCATTTCATAAATTAAATACGTCCAAAACTCAAAAAAGACATTTGCCAGGGAAAAAAAGAATCGAATAATGTAGTCATTGTAACCTGTAATTAAAGATCAGATCCAAAAGCTTATCACAAAACTGGTATCTACAATACACACATTCTTACCTGTCTTATTATTAACAAATTCTAGAGAAAACCTGTATCCAAAACCAGTTTTCTTTCTAGTAAATGTGGGTTGAAGGGCTCCTTAATGTAGCACATAGGATAGCATGAGCTGGGATAAAGAGACACCAAATTGGGATGTGTGTTGATAGCTCTAAGGAAATTTACTGAAAAGGCATGTTTATTGAACAGGCTTAGGAAGGCATCAAACTGTGAAGGTGTGTAGAGTACCAGATGTCTCTCAACAACTCTATAAAAACAAACATAGCAAAAAACTCTGACTGGGTGAGATAAAATCACATGACAGCCCAGGCTGGAAGGTCTTTGAAAGATCACCTCATTCAACATCTTATGGAAAGGGGAACTTAGATGAGATTTGCTAATAACCTTCACAGTTGTGCCTTGAAAACCTCCAGGGATGGGGACTCATGCCATTAGGGAAGTTAAGTGATTGATTGCTCTCATTCTGAAAATTTTCTTTCTCATGGTTAGAGGAAACCTATCCTGGAACCTGTTGCCTTTTGTCACCTCCAAGTTACTCGTGCAAAGAGAAAGTCTCCATCCTCTTTGTAGCCACCCTTTAAGTACAGGAAGATGGTGATGAGATCCCCTGTGAGATCCTCTTTTCTTCTCCAGAATGAAAATACCTCTCTCCTTCAGTTTTTTCTCATAAGGCATTTTCTCCAGATGTTTGATCATTTTCATGGCTTCCTTTCATGATGAGATTGTATATTTGTGCTATCACTTACTCTGCCTCATAACTAGAAAAAGCAGTTAAATGGATTTGGGAAGGGCAGAGTTGTAGTTTGAGAGTCACTGTTGTGCCACCTGCCACCTCCACACCTGCCTGGTAATTACTTTGTTAATGGATAGGAAAAGCATCCTAACTAGGACAAGAATACTCAGATAAGGGTTAGATTTGAACTGATAATCGAGAGATTCATGATCCCAAATGCATTTTCACGAAAATACCTGGAATTCAAGATATGGAAATACCATCTTTTAATAATGACAGTGGCACAATGATTAGTCCCCTGATCTACCCAAGTGCGTGCTTTCAGCTTTGCTTTAATCACTGGGTGAGGAAAAGACACTGAAGATGTCATCTGTCAGACCAAAAACTACCTGGTTGCTGAATGAAGAAAGTACTCTGCATCTAGGTATTTTTAAAAATGTGTTTTCCATAATCTAGTTAAGAGTATTTTATTTCTTAAGGATATGTTCCTTCCCCTGATTAGGAGGATATGATTAAAACACTGATTTTATTGTAGCAATAATATTAATTAATCATTTAGTATCACTTAGGCAGAAAATTGGTATTCTTGGTTGTGCATGTAAAAATAGTATTTTAAATAAAGCCTGTAATTCTGGTAATGAATTCTCAGGAGTTCTTAGGTGTGATTTCACATGAACAACTCATATCACAAGATTAATACGAGAGGAGAATAATTTTGTATAACACATAAAGAGCTCTATCCTCATTTGCACAAAACCAAAATGAGCCAATGTCACAAACACACCAGCACACAAAGAAAGTATTTTTAACTAAAAACTGGTAAACTCAGGTTACTGCTTCTTCCATTATCTACAAATCTATACATTTTTTGAAACAATAGGGATTCATTCATCATTCAAGGATGATGAAAACACCGCAGAACTAGCAAAGCACTTGCTCATCAGGAGTATTTTCCTTCGTTGCCTTTTTCTATTTTGTCCATTGCATTTTTTCATCAATATCATTTCTCTGCTGACAGTAAATGCCAATAGAGTCATCATAGTAAATATCTTTGAGATCAAGAAAGAGATGCATCCAAATTACTATTGTTTCTTATTTTGAGAAAAAGACATTCATTGAACATATTTTATAAAGTCAGATATTTCCATATAGCAAGTTCCTCAAAAACATTTTCCAACATTTCTTGTTTGCACACTACCCTTGACAACTGTGATCTCAAAGAAACCATCAGTGTTTGGGCACAGTCAGAATTAGGAATTCTGAAAACCCATGTTTTCCTGAAGATAAACACCTTCATGGAGGGTGGGGAGGGGGTAGGGAAGAGGCTAAGGTTACTGACAAATTCTCCCCCAAAAAACAATTTGGAAAACAGTCTTAGAATTAGAGTCAGTACTTAGGCAACATCTTTTTCCTCATCAACTTTCCACAAGCCATAACAGGGTGTCAAAATTATATCTATCTACTTCTTCAGTGTCTTTGATGTAAAGAACAAAGCAATATTCTTTAGCTCGTTCCTCTGCTTTGTGTGATTTCCTAGAACTCTTATTCAAGGACTGAGCAGGCCTAGGACTATTTAACTTCCAAAAGTCAGAAAAGAAAAAAGGACTTCAGTTGGGCCATCTGGTCTCGATAACACTGCAGATCACTGGTGGGGACCAGATTGAGTTTTCTATGTCACTGATAGCTGCTTTAAGCAGAACACCACCCTCCTTCCTCATGGAAGCATGATTCGTGTTCCCTTAACAAAACTACCAGTTTCAGTCAAAAAAATTAAATTACGACATGGAACAGAACCTAGTATTTTTGGCTGAATAAAGTAATCACAATAATTCTTATTACTTAATTATAGTAGCTAATGGGGAGGAAGGGCATGGGACATATTGCTTCTCTCTCCCAGATAAACACACAAGTCAGCAGCCTGCAGTGCTGCACTAACCTGTAGGCATAACAATGTTGAAATCTATTGTGCACAGCAGAGCACCTTCAACAAGGGACCAGGGAGCACTCACCTTGGAATATCCTACATCCCACAAGTGAAGGTGATTTCCTATTACAAGCACTTTACACCTCTTTTCCACTCTTTAACCAATTCCTATACAGAAGGAATATGTATGCCCAGCTTTGCAAGGTCCTAAGTCCATGGGCTGCAAAGAAGCCTTTTCCTCCCTCAACCTTGGGAAAAGAGCACTTTCCTTCCACTAAAAATATCCACCAACCGATCTGGTTTTATGTTTCTTTCTTTGTGAGTAATTTCTATGGTGGACTGAACATTTCTAGGAAAATAAATAAATAATGAACTTATATCACACAATTCATTCTCTTCCAAATCTACAGTGACTGAGGCCAGTCTTGTAGAGATGGGAGCCTTGCTCACTAAACACAGAGCTCCTGGGGGTTTGCTTCTTGACAAAACCATTCTTAATCATTCCTATCCCCTTCTTTTTGTGGGAAAATGACAGTGAAAAAAAGAAACATCAAGGCACAACAAATGGAAAGCTAGGGAGAAGGGTGTATAAATAATACAACTCTGCATTCCTGTGAGACCAGGACTGAGTCCAGCTGAAAGTGGGGACAGTCAGGTTGCCAGTTCCCTATCCTTAGGATGCAAAGTGGGCATCAGTTCCAGCAAAAATAGCTGCCAAACTAAAATGAGGAAAAGGAACATCTACCCTATCTCCCTACCTTGTTCCTTCACAGGATGGTTCCCTGTTCCCTGTGCACCACATCCATCCAGCCCCTCTCAGGGATCAGTCAGCCATGTCTGAAGAGAAGGCATTTCCCCAGGGACCCTCCATGTGACTCTGCCCCAGAGGAGACCCCAAATGCTTCCCATCCGAAAGGAGTGGTCCCATCCTACCCCAGGCACCAAAATATCTCACTACAGCTCTGAAAATAGCATTCATATATAACACACATATGGCATAACTTTCCCTCTTATGCTGCAGGACTGTCAAATAAAGCCCATGGAATTGCAGTGTTGTAAAATATGCATAAGTAAGGTAAGAATAAGATCCGTTTCTGCCCTCTGCAGCCTGATCATATGAGAAGCCGAACATTTCCCACTAAGTGCTTAGTGCCCTCTGCTCACATCTATTTGGTTTCAGTGAGAATTCAGCTAGCAGAGTTAATCTCTTACAACCTACTATTCTCAAGCAATATGTTGCTCATATTCAGGAAATCTGAACTGAGTTTAGAAATTCCCAGCTCCCTGTGACAGTCAATAACTTACTATTTTAGTGCAATGAGCACATTAGCCCAGAACAGCTTGAGACTGCATTCTCCATTGATCAGATAAACAATTTGTGAGATATTTTATTACAAAACGACGCACCAATTTAGCCATCTTTTCATCAATGATGTGCTTAAATTGGATGTGAAATGCCAAGAAAGTTGCCTCCCCAGGGTGCCATCAGTGAGAAATGTAAAGCAGAAGCTTTCAGTTAATATAGTTCATGTAGCAGAGCTTTATCTTTCAGTCAAATCAAATTTAAGTCAGCTGGTAATACATGTTTGACCTCCCATTATCTAAAGCCATAAATTGCATTGTAGAGATTTGTTAATCTTGCCTTAAATCATCCAGCAACCTTTATATCTTTTTTTTTTTTTTATAAATCATGGGGATTTTATTCTTAATTTTCCTATGAGTCCAGCAAGTACAGTTGATTACATCTCTGGTTTCTTGTACCTACCCCAGTCATTCAAGCACCCTTACTTCTGTTGAATGCAAAATGCATCATTGTTTCTAAATTCATTTAGGTACAGTATACCCCACTCTGTCTGTAAGTGCTTTATTCCAGAGATAGTATGGATAGTCTCAAGAGCCCACTTTCAGATTGCATCTCTGAATCACAAAAGAAATGGAAAATGAATCATACAGAATTTGTGATCTTTTCTCATAAAGTATCTAAGCCTGTGTTAGCATATTTACTAATACAAATTTAATTAACAGAATGGATGTCCTCTTTTATGTCACAGCCACTTTGTGTTGCATTTCTATCACAGTTTCATCATGAAATTTCAGGAATGACACAAACCATCATGGTTCAACACATGACATAAATAAACAGGCAACATTTTTCATTTCCCTCAGCACTGCTTTTGAAACTAGAAAGATATGGAAAACTATGTAATATAAAATATATGCAGAAGTATGGAAAATGAAGCAGTGTCGTGGTATTTCCAGAAGAAAAAGTTCAGAAGCCAAAAGCCATGAGATTATGAGAAATGTTTTTTTTTTAATGTAAACATTCAGTCTCAATTATTCACTATAAACAGACTTTCTAAGAATTGCTTTGCTTCAACATCCATGTGATACAGAGTTTTGTCAGCTTTCAGAAACCTGCAGCCTGCAATCAACACAAGAGTCCCTGGCAGAGGACCCAGAAAAGGCACAGTCCTGTGTGTTGGGCATTGTGAACAGCTCTAGGGAGAGATGCACCATAATCAATGTCATGGGGGTAAGAGAAGAGACTCACCAAACTAATCTAAAGGTGTAGCTACTAAGCCTTAGATGAGTCCACTTTCAATCCTGGCTGATCTAAACAGGATTCAGACTACTTATGTGTAAGGTGGAATTAGCAATGACTTGACAGATTTACTCTCCCTGCTTGCAAAATGAAAAAATTCCAACATTTTCATCCTGGCAATGCAGTTTTTCAAGCATTCAAAGATGTGTCAGATAGATTTTTCTCTTGACTTGATTAATGGGCAAAACAACCCCTCTCAGACCCTCTCTTTTCCACACTAAGTTTTAAAGGGATCTCTCCTACTGAGGGATCTCTCACACCTCAAAGCACAGATGGTAAAACACATATAGGCACAGAATTCAAACTTCTTGATATTACAATATAGAGCACTTAAGCTAATTTTTATTAAGTCAAGTTTTATCCTTTGGTCTTGCAGGAGGTTTCAGAAGGTTTAAAATCAATTTTTCCTACATCACCACTGTCCTTTATTTCAGCTATCATCTCTGTTACCCTCTGTGTGGACTCCTCTTGCAAAGGAGCTCATGACGCCAATAGCAAAAGAAAACACTGACACCACAAGAAACCTGTAACCATGCCTAAGCTTGCATTCACACTTCAGGGACATTCAAATATCTAACCTAGATCATCCTCCCTTTCACTTATGCCACTGCATGTGAAAACCTTTAGGATGGGATGCTGGAGATAAGCCCTATTGCAGGAGCTACATCTAAAAAGCAGAGCTGTCAGTAAAACAGATAGAAACTCGGGTAATTAATCTTGCAATTAAAGGTCGAAAAGCAATACTGTTAGTCATTCTAAAGAATTATATTCCAAAGAGTCATATCTCTAAGGGTTATTCCCAGTAAAAATTCACCTTAAAAACCCTTTCTCTTGTACCCTAACCTTGGTTCTCCATGTTTAGCACAAAAGTCAAACAGAAAAAATAAAATCAAGATAGGAAAATATGTTCTGTCTCACCTTTGCTTTTTGATACAGCTTTAAAGAGTTCTCTGTTCATTGCATCTCTCTGTGTCACCAAGACTACTCAAGAACTAGCAATAAAGGCAGCAATACATCATGTCAGGTATAGAAGTGTTATGTGGCTTACAGCTCATTCATGGCTTATCAACATTTTTGCTAAAGCATAGATGCAACATTATTAAGCATTTAATTTGGAATTTTATGTTAAGAACACAGATGAGTAATTAGTTTAAAGCAGTTGTTAGATGTTACATTTCAATACATTGGGGAGGATGGAGGTGATATGCAGAAGCTGGGCTTAGTACTCATAACAGTTTAACATTTGCTGAGTGTCTGAGTGCTAGTGGGGCTAATATGTAACACTAATCAAGAAATCATTGGTGGGACCCCTAAATCATCATCAGAATGTTAAAAAAACAAACTGAAGAAAAAAATAATCTAAAACCAAAACCATAAGGATAGCGAAAATAAGAAAATACTTTTAATTTGTCTTTTAATTTGACTTTTTGGTTTGGTGCACTAGGACAGTTCTGAACTTCTTCACAGCATTAGGAATACTGAAAGCATTCTCAGATTTCTGAACGAAAACTAGATGATAACATAAATTCTCATCTCTGGGAATTAAGGATTTAAATAAATTTATTGCTGGTACTAAATAATATTCTCATGGTATTATCAACTAATGAACAATCATGACTCAGTACAAGCTACACAACTAACTCAGATCAGGCAAGTACTGAAAGCTCAATTCTCCAAGGCAGCTTCTGGGTCCTGCTTTATTCCCTGAGCGTTGTTTAGACCTTAGGCACACTCAATGTAGACATAAACCCTATTTGAGAGAGAAAGGACACACCACCAACATGCACCCATGGATCCTAATGCAACAGTTCTGCTCATTTTACAGCTTTTCTACCGAAGCACTTGAAAGGTATGGTTCTGGGGAGCAGCCCAGAACATCAGTACTTACTTTAAATTAAAATCACTTTTGTGACACATATACTGTTTTTTCAAATTTGAAAAAACTGCACTCAGATAAAATTCATCTAAAGTATGAACCTTTTACCTAACATCACTCTTTCACTAAATGGCAAATTATCTCAGCTTCCAGATATACTTAGAAAATTGAGAATCCATTGCCACAAAATGCATACAAAGCCAAACTAAAACTAAAGCCATAAAGATGACCTTATCTTCACAAATGGGACAGAAAATCACTATCTAGAAGACACTGGAAGTATTTCATAGAAACATAGGATCATTTAGTTTGGAAAAAAAACCTTTAAGATCCTTGAGTCCAATTTAAAAAGAAAAATAAAGAGTTCTTCACCCTCAGACTGACAGCAGTAATTAAAATCTTTGTCTTTTTGTTTGCAAATATTATTGAATTTGTGCATATGGGGAAAAAATCAGTAGGAACAAAGAGATCTTGTAAAAGATCCTGTAGTGTAAGTTTCAAATGTGACAGAAGCAATCTGGCAGATTTATTATAGAACAGTAGCCAGAGCAGATTTTTTGAAAAACCATCAGAAGTGCTAAAAAACTATTATACTTTCTGTTATGTTCTCAAAAATCAGAAGAATCTGCTTGTGAAAGCCTTGCAGGTTTGGTATAGTTTGTTTTGGTGGTTTTTTTTCTCATTATTAGCTTCAGCATTTATTACACCCAAAAGTGATCTTATTTTAATCTCCATATTCTGTTCTTGCTACATGCTTGCAAATTTCGTAAGACTCTCTTTCAACTAAACAATTTCAATTTTCTATTCATACACTCAGGACTTCAATCACTACAGCTATTTGAAAAATTGTATCACCAGCAAGAGAAGACAAGAATTTATCTTTTCTAGGCTATAAAAGAGGAAGATATTTATTTTCATTCCTGTAAGAGAGGGAGGTTGTGACAATAAAAGGTAAATGACACCAACAGATTTCAATTGCACAGTAAAAAGCTGGGTTTGCTTTCAGAAAAAAACATGAAAATTGTCACACATTCGTACGGTTTCGCAGCTGCCATTTATATTCACAAATTCAGCCCTGTGTTTAGATTTATTTTGTTTAGTATCAAATCAAACTAAAAGTATTACATGTACTTGTGAAAAAACTAAAATATGGGTATTTAAGACTGCAAAGACAGTGTTCATACAATCTTAATAATATTAACTCAGACACATGGACATGCAGATTCAGAGAGTAGTATCTTTCCAAATAACTCAACTGATACATTTTTTCGGGTAACTGTACCAATATGGATAATTCTCATTAACAAGGGTTTTTCAAGCATTAAATGAAAGCATGATTCAATGACAGGAACTGAGTATGTCCTGACACTGCTTAAAAGAGAGGAGCTCAATCCTAATGTGGGATGCTTAAAAAAAAGTTACCTGTTCTCACCTTGGAACTGGTCTGTATTAAACATGATAAAAACAACATAGAACAAAAACAAACACAAAAACAAAAAACCAACCCACCAATCAAACAAAAAATTTTAAAAAAACAAGAAAAAAAAAAAGCCAAACCAAAACATATATATATATCTCCTTGAATTTGAATTCTCCACTGAGAGAAAAATGATGTGGCTTTAAAGTTATGCTGACTGAAAATTCAGATAGCTTCCTGAGCAACATGAAATTCAGGAATGCTATTGGATGTTATTTTAAAAATTTGGTCTTTTTGTTTAAAAAAAATCAGTGTTGTACAGCTGTGTTAGACAAAACACATTTCATTTTACTTGATACCACTCTGCCAGACATAGATATTATTCACTTTTGAAATTCGTAATTTTAAGAACACATATATATGGGTAGCCAGGGAGATATCAATGAAGTTGGAGAACAAAAGTTCATAGAATAAGCAGCTCCACTGTTGTCTAACTCCTAATATCACTGTGCCTCAAACTCCTATTCCACCAAAACAGCTCAGAAATTGTATTAACAGATGACTAAATCCACTGGGAAAATAATTTAAGCAGAAAAATCAAATGATACCTGGGAACTGTGTAAAAACATTTCAGTACAAATCTGAAAATCATCTGCCTGAAGCAATTAAGAAAGATGCCTTAACCAATTAAATTACCCTAACAGGTATGAGAGAGCTATAAAAGCATTGCTTACTGATTAAAGAAACAAGAAGCTGATGAAAAATATAAATCAGAGTGTAGGAATTGTAAAAAATGATAAGGGAAGCAGAATAACTCAGTCTATCATTATGCCACAGCTAAGGACAATTTCTTCACTGAAAGAGTGATTGGGCACTGGAGTCACCTGGCCTGGGAGTGGTGGAGTCACCAACACTGGACGTGTTAAAAAAAAGACTGGACGTAGCACTTAGCACCATGGTTTAGTTGATGAGGAGGTGTTAGGTCATAGGATGGACTTGATGTTCTCAAAAGTCTTTTCCAACCCAGTTCATTCTGTAATTCTGTAATTTAAAAGCATATTTCTCCATGAAAGATTACTTAAGGAAGGAAAGGCCAATCAGGACTTATTTTTCAGCCAAAAGCAAAGGAAGCTTAGGCTTCTGACATCATTAAGAGACATACTGCATTAGAACAGCAGCACTGTTGATGCTGGTAATTCTGCATCCCCATGTATTCTTGCTCCTTCTATTGCCAGCTACACTATCCTGCTGTTAAATCTCCCTGAGTCCCTGCAGGAAAGAAGGAAGGATAAAAGAAGGGGCAATAGTGCAAGGGCAGGGTTTCCAAACTAACTTTTCTCAGACTTTTTACTTGCATCATTCCCTCTGGTGAACAGCTGACATCCAAACCACATTATCTAGTAACTGCTAGAACTTCCCTTCTCCCTCATTCCCCAACTGTGCCATCACACTTAATGCACTTCCACTGACTGCGTTAACGCATTACTGTGCCTTTCTTATTGGACTTCTCTTCATTGCCCTGCTCCAGCTACCAGATGTAGGAATTTACTTTTCTGTCAAGTTTCCCCCTCAGTCTCCTAATCCCTTCAGCCCCAATCAGCAACACACACACCCATGGGCACACACACACACACACACACACACACTTACAGATCCTCTGTGTCAAACTGCATTGCTGCTGCATGCCAATAAGAAAAAACACCTTCACAAAATCCTGTTTTGCAGCCAACCTTCAAGCACACTTCCCTCACAATGCCTACAGATAATGGCAGTTCCCAGGGGCAAGGCCAGGAGTGATCTGAGATTTCTGCGGTGGTTAAGAGAGAAAGAAAGAAACAGGCAGAAGACATTGCATGTGGATACTCTCTTCCAAGAATAAAGTGACTCTAAATACACTGTAGCCACATTAGGCACAGGTTTAACAAACTTTGCAAACCCATTTCCCCTGAGCACCCTGTGTGAACAGAGCCTCTGTTTGAATTACCAAGCTTGCACTTGCCAGTGTGCTCACAGCACTTTACCTGTTGCAGCCTTCAGTTGCATCTGGTCTGAAACACTGACTGTGAATTTTGTCTTTTCTTACATGTCCATGCAGTGTCTAGGGTAAGGTAGTTCTGAACTTTTAATGAGGTTCTTAAATGCTACCTTGATAAAAGTGGCTAATAGAAACAGCAGTAATAAGACTACATATTTAGGGAGCAACAACCAGCTCACTCTTATGGTTGGTTTAAATCCTGGAAGAACTATGGGCTGTATGACTCTACCAGCACATACCATTTTGCAGACAAATTAAGTTTTGCTCAGTGGATGTCTACTCTTCCTTTAGCCACTGAGGTACTGGACAAGAACAGTTTAAATATAAATTTAAATTTTGTCCATTGGTTCCAGCTCATCTCTATTTCCAGTGTAATCGAACATAAATCTGATCACACAGCTTGGATAATATCATTGTTCACTTTATAGCCATGGCTCACCGTCACACTGGACAAGATCACACAGGGGATAAGGTCACAGAAACTCTCTGTGTGTCTTCTACCCTGTGATGTTATCAGGTACTCAACCCTAAAGCAATAGAAATACACTGATAAAAGAGGGGAAAGGGAACTGTGATAATAAATCAACTCAACTGCAGAGAAAGTGCCAGGGAAAACAATATTGATTTTTTTTTACAAGTCAGCGCACAGATTTGTCAGACAAAAGAATAGAGATGTCAAAACCCACAGAATCAAACACACTAATATTAAGAGAAAAACATCCACACTACCTACAAAATGCTAGAATGTGTGCATAGCGATGTTTATCAGGAAGATGAATGTATTTTATCACAGAAATTTTAAAGGAAATATTTATATGATCTGTATTTAGCAGCCACTGTTTGCCCCACACTGATTTTACATTAAGACATCTAAGTAGAGTCAGGCAGAAAGGGAGTCCACTGCAAAAGGAAAGTGCCTCTGGCCCAGTGAACAAAAGATGCTTCACTCCTCACCTAAGGGAGGTGACTCACTGGTCACCACCTCCCCAGGTGATAGCAAATTATTTTGCTTCTCTTCAGTGACTTAGAGGAGCTTTCTTTCTGAAATGGCAATGTTACACTCCTGGTAAATAGGGGATTGGTCAGGGGAGGTCAAGCAGACAAGACTATATTGGACAGAGAAGACATTTAAGTTCTATTCAACTAATGAAATGAAGTATTAAAATTATATAACCTATTAAAATAAATATAGTAGACAACATATTAAACTTTGATTTCCTCACTAAGGATCATAAGGAAATAGTAGTTACATGAAATGCTGAGTGTAAGAATAGAAATAACTAGCAGTTCAGAGCAGTGATTCATCTGCTATCCAACACTTTTCTTTAATAAATTCAGAGAAAATAAGGTCAGGTCCTGTGGAACAGAAGCCCTTAAATTTCATGAAGTTCCTCTTATTTGTATTCCCAAAAACTGTTTGGCAAAACTAATTATTTTAGAAAGATATTTAACATTGATTTGAAGACTTTATAAGGTGTTGAAATCATCAGTTCCACTGGTAATCTGTGTTAGTATTTCCATGCCCTCTCTGTTACAAATTACTACTAATTTCTTATTCAAATTTGGATGCCTTTAACTTCAGGCCATTAATCTTTCCTCTCTTAAACTACAGAGGCAAGATCTCACCATAAAGGTATTTAGGCATTATAATCACAGCACTTTAAAATCTTCTTTTTAGAAAAAGGGGTAGACTGAATTCCTTCAAACTCTCATTATAACTCCTATTTCTCAGCACAAAAGTTATTTTCGTGGCTCCTTCACTCAATACTTTTAACCCTTTGCAATTCTGCAGCTGCAAAGGGTTGTAACTCACATGGATGTGGGTTGCACCTGTGACCATCTGGAGATAAACTGATGTAATTTCCCCAGTTCACAGGACTTCAGCACCTTTCATGCTACTGTCAGTAGGGTACCAGGCATACCCACAGCTACATGCCATGGAATGTGTGCCAGGTACAAACTAATACTGAACAAATCAGGGCACTGTAAAAACATTATGCTTTAGCAACCACTGATAGTCTTTAAACTGGGCATGCTGTTTTCATTTGCTTGGCCTTGTTTCCATTACCATTCTTTTATTTCCATTGAATGAGAATCAGTGCTAAAAAAGAAGAAAATAGACTGTGTTTCATCTTTGTAGGATGGTCACAAGAGTCTTGTTTAGGAAAGAAACAATAGTAGAAGTAGCATCAACTACTAGGCATCACTGGAAAGGTAAGCAGCAGTCTTGATTTTCAACATCTACTCTTCACCAGCTGCCAGCATGCTAAGAGAATGATGATCTTTCAAATACTCTTGAATTTTGTATGTACCTTCTTCTCTGTTACAGGATTTTTGTTTTCCCATATTTTTAGTCTCTGAAAGGGTTATTCCAAAAGAACAAATGTAATGCAGAGAAATAGGCAAAATTTATTTCATCCCCAGTTATTTGATACTGCATCTCCAAATAGTCAGAAAATCTATTAAAATAGAGGCTGTAATGAAACACTTTTTCTGACAGTAGTTTCCCCTTTTTAATCTTCCCAAGTTTAAAACACGTCCATGCCATGAGCTACAGAGCAGAACACTTGTGCCTGAGGTTCCCTTCTCATAAGGACACTTCCAGTGACTAAAGATAAGTGAAGTGCATCATAACCAAAGTTTTGACAGCCTTCAGCACAGTGAAGCAGGTGCCTGTGCTGTGAATCTTTCTCATAGCATGGGCAGTCCCTGGTGCCACCCCTGAATTAGAATCTCTTCATGATGGGGACACAGCACAGTATTTGAAACACGGTCTGATTAAAATGGCAGTATTTGAGAAGATTTACAGCTAATTTTGTTTTCTTGGTACAGAACCACAGAATGGAAACTGCCTTTCCATGATCTCTTCATGAAAAAGCAGTTCAGTGGTAAACAAAATTTCAGAAGCAAAATCTGTGTCTTTCCTGTTTGTTTTGACTTTTGAGCCAAGTAAAATTGTGTTGAAATGAGGGCTACTAAGGCGGCCATCCTTCAGCAACTTAAATTCTCTGATAGTCCCTAGGACCCTTAGGAAAAAAAGGTGATAGTGCTAAATACACTATGGACAGGAGAAATACAAACCACTGGATTAAGAAACCAAGACTTTTGAATAAACATCTACATGTGATAAATGATACAAGCAGGAAGTAACAAGTCTGGCTGAAAATACACTTTTTCCAATATACATTGGTTTATTCTTGTTCATCAGACCTGTCAAACATACAAAAGTTGTTTATTTGGATATTGTATGGGCTATTTACTACCTGGACTTTTGAATTCAAGCCCACAGCTTAAGCCCATGGATTCTTGGAAAAATTCCACCAAGAGCTCTAACACTGGATTCCTTGTACTTATCTATGCATTTCTATGAAAACATCTAGACCTAAGAAAACCTATGGAACCATACTTCTTAGACATAAACAAAATCCTATCTACTATTTTAGCAAGAAATTGCCCTTCCTATTTCTCTTTCCTTGGAAATCTCTTTCCCACTCAGTTATCTAATGATTAAAATGAATGCTTTCCTTCCTTTTACTTTCCTGCAAAAATTAGGAGAATTCTCTTTGTATAAAAACCAAACAAATAAAAAATCCCTAATAATTCCTAAAGAGGCAGAAAAACCTCAGTTGTGTAGGTGCGATTCAAGGTTTTTATATGACAGCTTCATATTACTTATCAGAAACAATTTAAAATTACGGTTATGTTCAGAATTCTGGGGAAAAAAAATCACACTCTACTGATTTCATCATTTAATGCTCTATTTTTCCATTTCAAGTGTGTGACTTACAACATGGGCAGCTATACAGAGTATTTCACTGGGGTCTACATTTTTATTCTCTTCCTGAATGTTGTGGTTTGGTTTGGGTTGAGATAATGTTAGTAAAACTGAGTGCCTGTTCCAACTCATCCAGTACTTCCCTCCTTTAGAGTCTCCTGCCTGGATCACTTTTCCCTGTCTGCTGATATAAAATCAGTATTGAATGACAATAACCAAAACATTCATGACAAACTTATCCTTCTCAGCCTGTGCAGCTATTTGTCTGTTCTCAAGACAAGTTACTCTTACGAAAATCTAACATGAACACAACATGCCTGCTGGCATTTTTCCTTTGCACCAGCACATCCTAAGAGCCTAACAAGGCTCATCCATCATTTGCACTAACCATGGGCTGAGGTGAAAGGTCAGGAGTCAGGGATTGGAGAAAGTCAACTGTAAGGGGACAGAAGGCATGCTGATAGGTAAAAGACTGTATCACTGTCATCTACTGGCAGCAGTGATTGACAAAGACAATATTGTTTGGTAATACATGACAATTACCCATTTATTTCACATTTTCCTGTTGGTCTATACAACGGGAGAGATGCAATAGCTACCGCTGAAAGTCTATGAGAGACTTTCATGACTTCTGCCATGTCTGTAGTGCACAGCATCTGCTCAGTTTTTAGAGGTGACCCCTCAGTGAGAGGCTCATAATTTTAAGTTCCAGGTTCAGTCATTTTCCCCTACACAGATAAGATTTCTTATTCCTCCAGAGGGTTCAATAAAGTCATGTGAAAGAAAATGGTCTTGCCATTGTCAGATGTTCCTGATAGCATTGTTCTGGATATTTTTCTCTGCAGGGATGTTCTTTTTAAAAACCCACCATTATGTTAAGACTTCCTTAAATCACACAAGCATTACAAAACACGCCTCTCTCTGTCTGAGCAGAGCTTCTCTTTCACTCCCAACTATCCATTCCAGAATCTCATCAACAGTTTTCCAGTTTCAAAGACAATTACTTTCCATTATTCAAAATCTTAATCATAAGATATGCCAGCCTAACCAATAAAAACATGCTCTAGTTTTTTCATTTCATTTCTTAAAGGAGCAAAAGAATGACAGTATAAGTGGCATTATTTTAAGAAGAGAAAGATGTCTCAGCAGTCTGCTAAACAATTGCATGTCCTTCTCTCTCAAAAAGATTCTATGTTGTAAAAGCAGTAAACAGTAATACAAAGAAAATTTCCTAAATTACATGACCTTCCTTTCACAATCCAATGAGCAAATGATAGGAACACTGATCTCAGAGGGGTATTTTAGGAAAACATCCCTACAAAAAAAAATACAGAAATACCGTATCCTGGATCTAAAGCCAATAGTGTCCATTTCTTAAACTTCTGATAAAGATAAAAATAGAACCAGGATCTGTGACTGTCTTTTTCAAAAGCCCAGGTTGAAATTTAAATGTCCTTAAAATTTAAATGTCCTTAAAGAAATAATCAGGGTTTATGGCCTGAAGGGATCTCTTAACCACTCAGCCTGACTTTTTTTAACATTCATTATGTACCTTTCAGCTATCCTATGCTAGACTGAAAGGCTTTATCTTGGCTAAAGTACTGTTTGCCCAGCAAATGCAGAGATTTTTGCCCTAGGACTTGCCAAGATGTGTGAGGTGAAGAAGGCCCTGTCCAACCCATAGTACATACCAGCGTTTGCTCCTTCTCGCTGCATGGTAGCAGCTCCCAGGGAGTCACTCTCGTGCTTTCCAACCAGAATGAAGATCTCTTCAGCAGCCAGCTTTTTTTTCACCTCAGAAACACATACACACAGCAATCAAGTTACTGCAACATTTTGTTTTTCCTTCTCTCAGCCTAACAGCTGGAGGTTTCTAAGTCTGCCTTTCAAAAGCCTTTACATCATCTTTGCAGCTCATTTACGCACTGGGCCCACTTCTAAAATATGACCACAGCCAGACTGTGGAGAACAGAACCATATTTAGCTTCTCAATATCTGTCTCACTGACTTGGTTTAAAGAGGTAAAAATCACCTACTTATTGATCCTCTGTGCTCATGCCTAAGGATCACATTAGCCATTTTGTCAGCATAGCACTGAACTCAGTAGTTGAAAATAATGCTGCAAAAATGCTGTTAGTGTTCCAGAATGACACAGTTTATAGCTAGAAATTATGTTACTTATAATATGAATGTCAAAAATGTCACATTCCTTTTTCAGTATTCCAGCCCAGAATTAATTGGTGGTCCAGAACCAAGTAGGTGAAAGTGTACACAGTATAGAGCGCTAGTCTTTCTTTCAGTCACAGCCTTTCAATGTTTTACATGCATGTCTTCATTTCCGCAAAAAGATAAATATTTAATCTTTCAGAATTTTACATCCTGTTTTATTCTGTTGTTTCAAATAGGATTTATTCTAGTAGAACTACCATGCAGTCTTGGAAATGGTCAAATCACCAGAAGGTTATTAATCTTAGAAATATACACCAGGAAAACTCAGTATAAAAGATAAAGAGTAACTTAAGGATTTTAGTCTTCTGTGGGACATTCATTTACTGTGCCCAGATCTGAAATCTTACATCAGCCAGCACATTAAACTTCCAGAAGGCAGAGGAAAGGTTCATGTGAAAAAGCACTTGACTGCCGAAGGAGCCACTCCATAAAACTATTAATCCCCAAGAAGGACAACAGAGCTTACACTAAGAGTGAAATACGTGCAATTAAGGGTGCTACCCATTTCATTATTGATTACTGAATGACCCAACAGTGCAATCTGCTGCAAGGAAGCAATAATTCTACTCTCCTCCATCACCTAATTCCTTAACACTGAAGTTCTGAAGGCTCAGATTTTAGCATCATAGTCATGCTGCTTTTTCTTAAGGATTTCTGGTTCTTGTTTTTGTAGAAACATCAAGTCAAGACTATTTAAATGATGATTCCTGACTATGAAACACTGGAGGAAAAAGTAAAAAAGCAAAACCAAAAAAACCTGCACCAAAACAAACCTACCACCCACTCAGAAGTATTTTTATTAGCAATTTAGGTATTTTTGACTAGTAAAATCAGTATCAGTCTCACCTCTGAATTCAAACCTCCCCATGCTGAGAACCGCCAAGAACCCTTTCTTCTTCTCAGAAAGGCTCTTTATTCCTCATCAGGCATAGGAAAAGCTAATGTCAGCATTTGTCAGGGTGGGGGGGTTTTTCTCTTGTTGCTAAACTCGAGGTAGTTGCAGGAGCTGATGAGGCATGCTCAGAGCACACAGCCATTCTGACTCCTCAGGGAGCTTAAAGCTGCCCAGAGAGTAAGACCTTAAACTGCTCAGACCAAATGTTTAAAATAAGGGCAGAAATACTAACTTAGGAAACAGCTCAAAGCTTCTTCCTCCTTTTATCTAAAAGAGTTGTCATTTTCTTTTGATCACAACAGAAATTCCAGGCTCATTCACATCATTTAATGCTAATCCCTGCAAGACGGTGGATTTGTTAGCTGTCCTTCTGACTATATAAGTAAAATTTTCTGTTAAAATACTATTAAGCTTAGAGTCTTGAGTTTCTCTACTGTCAATTACATATTCACCTCTGGTTGTACAGTAAGGTCATCCAGATGACTCAAGTTGCTTCAAGCACACTGTTTTAGCACCTCAGAAAAATCCCACTAGGCACTTATATATCTACTAAAATATGTTTTGGTGTTTTAAGTCTGTCCTTTAATGAAGTCTACAGGTAATATCTGGGCTTCGTTTTATGTTTAATGAATAGGTGCCTTTGAGAAAACAATAACTTGAAATTATCAATGGAGTTACGGAATCCATGAATAAAAGTGGATTCATCATGTAATTTTATTTATGTAAGTAATATAAAGATACTTTTCCCAATTCAGTTTCAGATTTGCAACACTTGATTTCGGTAACAGAAAAATCATACTTTTATGGTGTTAACTGAATTGTACTTTTCTCTCTTTCAAGCTTTCACAATGACTGTTTGTTTAGAGATGTGACTTTCCTGCAAGGACAGTACAAACATCTGACCTCCACAGATTCACCTCAAGTGGGAATTTCTGGGTTTCTGAGCCCAAATCACTGTCAATTCTTAGGTCAGGTATTGCTGGTGTGCTTCAAACAGTGACTAAAAGACAAGAAGTTGGCCCTTGTTCCCAAAAGGATACAATCTATGACTCAGCAGCAGGAAACAGATCAGATATACACAGAAACACAGGAAGACATGAAACATTGATTTGTGTGATTTATCAGTTAAACAACACAAACAGAGTGGAAAGGTATATGTGGACCAACTAAAAGAAATACCTGCTTTTATCAAAGAATTGCTGTGTCCAAGTTATGTACCTTCTGCCTTCTCAAGGGAGACAGTGAGGTCATTGGTTGGTCATAAATTTGTTTCCGCTTGACTAAATTTGTTTTGCAATTTGGCTTTGCAAGGTTACTTCTGATTCCTATTCCAAGAACTTGAAAACTCATAGATTTTCAGGGGCAAAGATTCTGTGTCAAACTACTAATACATGACATTATGTCAGACTATTTAAAATATTTTGGAACAGCAACTGCCAAGTATTTGAAGGCTAAATTCCATTCAGTGATCTAACTCAGAAGAACCTTTCTGTTTCCCTGATGTGTGCCTGTGGCCACCTAACATATTTCCAAGTTCTTTTCCAAGGTGTGTTCTCTCTCAGTACTTTTTGAAATCTCTAAATCTCCATTTGATGGGGAAAACAATGTCTTGGTAACCCCTCTGTGCACCCTGTGACATTTTAATACTGTCCTTGGTTAGCAGTTTACCTGGTTTCGTTTTGCAATGAAGAATGAAGTCAGCAAAGTCTAACAGGACATATAATTAAACGAAATTATATACCACCAACTATTCAAATAAGCATTTGTTTACTCTTTTCAGTTGACAATAGGGTTAGTAAGATCACTCCATGTGTAAAGCTGTCTCTATGCAACCCTTCACCAGGTTTTAGATACTATGTTCTTCAAATATTTTGATAAGACTTAATTTAGCATTCTTTATGCTTCACTTTGTCTGATGTGCCACTCAATGCAACATTTTTCCCCAAAAAAAAAGAAAAAAAAAGCAAAGGCAAAAAAAAAGCCCCGAACTTCCTTGGCAACAATGAAATAGAATCAAAGAATATTTCAAGTTTGAAGGGACCCATAAGGACCATAGATGAAAATATTTCTATGGATTTTGACTCTACATCTACAGTCTCTTTTGGCAAGGAACATCATGGATTTCTGCATCTGTAACAGAATGCATTACACAGCGTTAAATATTTTGTATCTGATCCTATAATATTCTAAACATTTTTAAATACTCTTATCTAGTAATAAAATCATACATAATAAAACAGCATCAAACTCTACTTTGGTCTACTCTATCTCTCTATTATAGAGTATTAAATATTAAACAATTTAGATAAAAGAAAGATGAAAAAGAGGTACTCTTCCTATCATAACTTAGCATTAATATTTCATTAAAGTCCAGATGTGACATATTATTAAATAGTGACATTCTTCTTCAGGAGAATTTCTTCTTATCACTGCATTTTTAAATAACTATACTTAAAATGATTTTTTTCTATGAACCATTCAAATTTTGAAAAAGAAGTTACAGGATTCTGTATTTTTATGAACTGTGCAAGACTGACCTATTGCCATAATCACTGTAGTTGACACATTCCAAATATTTTATTTTTTTAATTATTTATTGGAAATTTAGAGTAGCATTGAACGACATTCTCTTCTACTTTCAAGCAGATTTTTTTTTTGTCACAGAGGTGTAAAACTTCAAGTGCAAATCTGCTCAAAACACAAGGAATGAGTCGTCATTTTTTCTAGGGAGCTGAATGAGAGAAAGGCAGGAAGGCAGTCTTTCATTCAAATGTTGGGGTATTTTTTTATCAAAATATATTACAACAAATAAATTCAGTTATCAAGCTTTTATGTCCTTCCAGTTGTTGAACATGCCTTTCCCGCTTCTCCTAGTTAAAGTTATTGCAGGTTTTCCACAGGCTTTTGGTGTGGAAAGCATTTGTATTGATGCCTTTTTTTTTCTAAATACATGATCTGTAGCCTGTTCCCACCTCTATTTATATGACCATGAGCTCTTTCCATTCTATACTTATTAGTACCAAGGCTGTATTAATGTTCTGTTGAGATGCTTTGTGTCGTGTTTGTCGCATGTGCTTCCGCCAATGCGACTCCAGCACTTAATTGTTGTCTTATCCTCACAGGCCAGGAACTATTCAAAAAAATAAGAATTTAATTAAGTTGTAGCTGAAATTTTATCTCACCTAAAGTGCATTATCGTTTATATGTACTTTTTTCATCCTGAGGCTGGTTCTTAATAACTCTAGCCTGACAGTAAATAATGCAGCAATTGCTTGCATCACTTTCAGTGTATTGTGTAGGAAAGGCAAGTGACCCTTGGAGCCTGTACTATTTTGCTGAGATAAATACACAGTGAAAGAGAAATAGCTCATTCACCCATGCACATAACACATCACAGACACACAAAAAAGAGAAGAGTTGGCAAGACAGGTATGTGTATCACATAGCACAACATAGACAAGGTTGAGATTAGTGATGATGTGCTTATCATCCCTGGACAGTGTATATCGTTGCAGTTATACCTCTGATGATCAGGAGCTTTTGGGTACACACACATCATACAATAAAAAATATTTCAAACTTCATGGCAGAAAATCACAGGATCATCAATGCCAGAAGAGACATACAAGATCATGCAATCTGATTGTCACCCAGCACTACCACTCACTGTAACCCCTAAACCACATCACCCAGCACCAGATCCAGATGCCTCTTAAACACCCCTTGGGACAGCGACTCCACCACATCCCTGGAAAACCTATTCCAATGCCTGACCACTCTTACAGTGAAAATTTTTTTTCTAATATCTAATCTCCCCTGTCTCAGCTTAAGGCCAAGTTCCTCTTGTCGTCTCACTGCAGTCACAGCAGAAGAGATCGGCTCTGCCTCTCTACACCCCCCTTTCAGGGAGTTGTAGAGAGCAATAAGGTCCCCCGTGAGCCTCCTCTTCTCCAGGCTAAACAAGCCCAGCTCCTTCATCTGCTCCTCATATGACTTGTTTTCTAGACTATCCATAAACCTTGTTGCCATTATCTGGACATGCTCTGGCCCTACGATGTCCTTTTTTGAGGGGCTCAAAACTGAGCACAGTTTTCGAGTTGTGGCCTCACCAATGCCACATACAGGGAGACAATTTTTTTTCCTTCAGGATAAAAAATGTATTTGTTTTTGGTGCAACTGTCCACTGCCCTAGACATAAACGCTTAACTCACACTGTCAGGCCCTGTTCACATACACACACATAACCAAAAGATTATGAGTAACTGATCTGTGTTATCCTGTCATAAAAAGTTCTTATAAGAAGGTGGAAAGCACTTGCTAGTAGATAAGCAAACTGAATGGGTTAGGTAGTGACATTTTTCATCTTGTTTCCTTTGTTTATTCAGGTGAAAAAAAAATCAATATTCATGAAGGTAAAAGCACAAATATCATTGGGGCAGGATTACCATAAGCACTGCAATTTCATACAAATTACTTTCTACACAGACAAAGAGTAAAATTAGCTTTAGCTACTTTTGGTCTCTATGGCCACATTAAACAAAGCCACAGAAGTTGTCTGCTTAGTTAAATGCTCATTAATAACAGACATTGATCAGCCTAATTGCAAGTGCACATTTATACATCACTGCTGAAGTTATTTATCTCTGCTAAAGGTATTCACCTTTCCCATTAAGTTATTAAGTCACAATTGTTCTCAAAAACATTTTATAAGGGCTTCCATAAAAATACAGTATTTAGAAAGAATGCTGCTTGACATCTCCCATGTAATTGTTTTCTGTAGAAGACAGTAATTAAAGATCAACTCCACAAAACTAAAAATGTATTATAATCCATAAAAATTATGCATCAAAATATGGACCTATGATGGAGTTTATAGCACCCAGGAAACATTTTTGTATATAAAAAAAGGAGCATCTATCACTTTCATAACTCATCATCATGTCACTGTATTACAGTACTCAGCTTTTGTACAAGATGGAGTTAATCAGCATCCTTAATTGATGTCAAAGGGGAGTGTTTCTTTTCTTCACTTTATTTCCATGTACATCACAGACAGCACGGGAACTGCTGCCCTTGTCATTTGATCAGACACAAGTTCACAGGTAAGCTTAACTAAGTCTGCCTATTTGATTCACTCCCTAGTTTGCTGGAATGGCCTAATCCCATAGCCAACTTCAACACACACAACATAATTTATTCCTAAATTCCAATGTGGAATAAAATGATCTTATCCCTTGAGAGATAAACAGAGATACATAAGAGACACAGACAATATGATTATGAACCATGTCACATTACAACCCTCTAAGATGGTCTTTCAGCATTATTCTTGCACCTTCATCAACCCCAAAATACCTCATAAAAACAAAATATCCCCTTGTTGGCATAGTGTAAAATCCCAGTCTTTAAGCTGCCAAGCAGCCTTCTGATGAGTTGAGTAATAAAACTGATTACAAAAATAACAAAAAATAAACAGACAAACAAAAATAACCATGTCAAATGGCAAACCCAAAGCAGTTTTTGGGATGGTAGAGACTGCAGACTTGATTAACATCTGCAGGGAGCTGAGCTGAAATTTTCATACCAGGATGGCACCATGGTAAAAAAAACAGGACAGGTCTGCCAACTTGGAGCTGCCAACTCCCAAAGAAGCATCAAGAAATGCAACTTCAAATTGAACAATATGAAATCTCTGTAACAGTGGTTATGAAATACCAGTAGCATTCTGAAGCAGCTGCACACATGTGCCTGCAATAACTGGAGATCCACAGTATCACTAGCTGGGAAGCAGCAAAAGAGGCTTTCATGTTCCCTGACCCTGGCAATTACATGTTTTGGGGTTTTACTTCAATACTGCTTTCAGTCCATTTACCACTGTAAACATGAACTCTCAGCTGATAGAATCTCTGAAGATCAAGACAGAAACACCTTCAAATCCCCAGCACAGCTTTGCTAGTGCAGACTTTTAAACCTCCAGCAGACCACTTGTACCTCACATCCATGCTCTTGGCAGTTTGTACCATGGTAAGTCCCTGTCTCCAGTGAAGGAGATCATTCCCCTGTCTGTGGGTGTCCCCTGCTTATGTAACTGCCTGCAAACAGTGGTGTCCTTGTCTAAATCCAGCAGGAGGCAAAGGAGTACAGAAGGCATGAACAGGGATGGCTCTCTTCAGCAGCACAAGTTTCAAGCCAGCTACATCCTCCACGATGGACCATCCATGGGAACCAGAGATGTCTGAAGAGTTGCTGTAGCTTTGCAAGGCTCAGTGTTTTCAACACCACTGATGAGCTTTCTTGCCATGACACTCTCATAAAGACTAACATAACACTGAAAAAAAGGGCAGTGTATCTGCAGTTTGCAGGGTGTACCTAATGATTTTCAGAGGATTATAAGTTTTATCTTCTGGCTCCTAAGATGACCATGTAGAGCAGCTGATTATACATGCATATCCCTCCCGGTATTTCCTTGCCCTTTATGATTTATTTTCTGCTCTTAAAGCTATAGAATTAAAAGACAGACTGTACAATTTTAATTGACCTTTTCTATTTTCTGTATGTTTGAGCAATCATAATATTATTCTCCAAGGAAAACCTTGTTACTCAAATTTCACAGGATTTCTTTTTATTTTTCATGTTAAAGGGAGAGTTTTTAAAAAGTTTCAGAATTTAAGTAGTTTTGGAGTGTTCCCTAATTTAATAATTTTACTGATTGTTAATAGAACTCCTGCAGAATTGGGGTTTGCTTTCAAGTTTATGAATTATCTTTTAAATTTCCCTCTATCTTTTACTTACATCCTTTGCCCATTTCAATTCTTCTTTTATTGCCTTATTTTATTCCTTACTTTCTACATTATTATTTAGTTCATTCCTACATTGCCATTGAAACAAATATAAGTACATCATTTCAGACTTTTGAGAAGATCTTCCTGAAGTCCTTTTCCTTGTTGAGGACATCCAGTTTACTGAACATTGAGACTTACCAACTACCTTTGAAGTCACTGACATTAGGGGTGAATGGCTGCCGCCAAATAGAAGCAACAAGCGCTGTTTTGGAGATGTTAGACAGAGGTCTGGAAAAGATCTGAACTCTGGAGACAGACAAGAAGGCAGCCGTGAAGGCATCAGAACTGGCAGTGAAACCAGTGGACAAATTGTAATAGATTATTCAGACTGTCTAAAACATATTTCCCATTTATTTATGTGTTGATTAAACAATATTAAAGGTAAAATATGTAAGAAATTGTATTATTTCTTGCAATGCCATATGATGATTTCAAAGTCCAAGCAACCTGTCAAACAAAAAAAAGCTGCTTTTATATCTGAAACTGAAGCATCGATTTTTGAGCTACATTAACACAATTGCTTAGTCAGAACAAGTCTACTACTCGTACATAGAAGAAAATGCTTTCTCATCCCTTCAGTTACAGATGGGAAAAATCCCAGCCTCCCATATCATTTCCCTATATCCTTCTAGGGAAAGCACTAGCAAAACAAAGAAAAGAAGTGAAATGTTCTGACCATTCAATGCACTATAATCTTCAGCCTTCTTCATGAGTTGTAGTAGTCAATGCCTGCGTTCCGTCTGTTTCTTATTTCAAGCACCAGCTGGAAAAAAGACTGGAAATACTTTATCAGCTCTGAACCACTGGAGAAATCCACTACCAATAGAAAATGGTCCAGCAGGATTTATATTTATTTATTTTTCATCATACTTACAGGTTTTCCTTGGGAGCAACACAAAGCCACTGGATCACATCAGTTAATCATGCCACAATATACCTAACACTTCTAAGTATAAAAATAGAGCAGAAAAAAAATCTAATCCTTCTCATCTCTGCCTCCCCCTCAAAAAGCCCAGAACCAACAGATCATCAGTCCTTCTTAAGACATCACAAACAAAACTTTAAAAGGCTAAATCTACTGTTTTTCCTTTCCTGCCAAGTTAATGCTGAAAGTTTGATACAGTATTTATTTTTTGTCTAATTTCTAGCAAGTGCCTTTCCTTAAAGAAGGACATTAAACAAAAATTAATTCCTCAGGAAAATGGCTTATACCAGATGTCTGTGAGCTGTTAGCCACATGTTGCCAATTGAGCCTTTTGTTGTCATAAGCTACACACAATTCTTCCAAGTATCGTTCGTTCCTTCTAGTATCACCAACTAATCTGATTGAAAGACCAGACAGTAGGTTCCAAATCCCCAGATGGGTACTGCCTGTAGCTGCTAATAATTTTCACACCAGGAAAAAATAAAAAGTTCTTTTCATGTTAAGAGTGTTTTATTTTATTTTTAAAAAGATACCTCAGATCCACATCTTTCCACATACTCATTCAAACCACTTGCAAACATTCTTGCACATTTTCACAGTCTCTTGCCAAAATATCTAAGACTAACAGCATCAAATTACCTCCCCACCTTTTTCATTTTCAGACTCACACTTTTTTTTTTGGCTAGTGTGATGGCTGAGGAAATTGCAAGGTGCTAAAATAATCAGATAAAACAAAACAGACCATTACCTCCTCTTACTGGCATATCCTGCTCTCCTTATGGAAATTTCATATTTGAATAATGATAGAATTGGCTGTCTTCTAGCCACCTCTATTATAAAGCCAATGCACTTACAAGAATGGAATTAAATGGAAAAGAGAAATAGGAAATATCTTGAGCAAACATAAACCTTCAACCAAAGAGGGAGCCTGAGCTAAAACAGCACATCCAAAATTAACATTCTCATGCAACTTCATCTAAACTCCCAAAGTTTGCACTGAGCTATGTACACTTTTCAGCTATATACAGTATCTAAATATCATACACTTACATAAGCCTTTTCAATTTTACTGAATTCATTTCTTTATTTATTAAAATTGAAATCTTACCATTAAAATGTACTTTTTTTTTTCCTCCAACAAGCACTATTTTTTTCTTTTCCATATTGCAGGACTGGAATATTTGAGACTTCTAATCTGTCTCCACAAAACTGATGTCAAAGTATAGTGCAGTCTAATTTTAAAAAACAGAAATTATAGAAAATCTCCCTTCCCAAACTTCAGCAGCTGAGCACTGAGGACCATCATAAGAAGGCAAAATGTTAGAGGTTATTCTTTCCTTGCTATCTCTGAAAATGCAACATGTAAAATGTGTTATCTTTCCCATTAATGCAAAATGAAATGTGGTTTTGCATGCTGTCTTACAGAGATCTGCAAAACAGGAAATGATTGCTTGATGGGGACAATGGCAATCAGAAGCATCACCTGTGTTACCATACAACATGGAAGTTATCTTTTATCTTAGAAAGCTGCATTTGCTTGAGTTGAAGGCATATTCATTGACCTGGAGGCCTGTCAGGAATTATATCATACCTAGAGAAACTCAGTAAGATCAAAGATTATTTTCTACAGTCCATTTAAATTTCCAGCTACCCTACACTTTCCTGCTCCTTGTTCAAAGGCACAACTTCACAGATAAATTTGCATCTCCTCTTCCAAATTCTTTCATTTATGTTTTTCCACATACCTGTATTTCCACGTGCAGACAGAAATGAAAGGAAATAATAATTCTGTAGTATTTCCACTTAACTCAGAAATTTACAACCCTAACTTTAAAACAGTTCTATTCCTCCACTGTTTGCAGTTCCACATTCTTTGCTGTTTGCAATCAAATTTACAAATGCTTTCAGAATGGTTGTCCTTTAAGGAACATATATCCTCCAGGTTCAAGAATGATCCATCTCTATCTGTAGGAAGTCAGGCAAAGATTGCAGGAGATCCATGTAGTTAAACAAGGACTAAGCTTAAAACCTAAAAAGGAACCATGCAAGGGAGAGATGCAGGGTCAGGTCACACGAAGGTACTGAACACCCAAGGATGTGATTAGGAAAGCCAAAGCCCACTTGAAGTCAAGTCTAGTGAGGGACATGAAAGGCAATAAGAAGGGCGTCCAGTGGCCTACCAAGAGCAAAAGGAATCATAGGTAAAAAAGCAAGAATGACACTGAATGGGGCAGGGAACCCAGTGATAATGGACATGGGTAAAGACCAAGGTACTTCACCTTGAACTTCATTAATAAGACTTTCTTCAGGAATCCCTGGATTGAGTCTAGTGAAAAGGCAGGAAGACAGGAGCATATCTCATTAAAAAAAGTAAGTGCTTGAGAAAGGTAGAACTGTTCAGCATATGACAGAGAAGGCTCCCTGTAATCTTATCAATGTGTATGAAAAGGTAGAAATAAAGATGATGTAGTCAAACTCGGTCACATTCAGCAGCAGGCCAGGAGGCAAGGGGAACAAATAGAAGAAATTTCATTTTAACATCAGACAAAAAGAAATCATTATTCATTTTTTAAACACTGGAACAGAGGTGTTATGGAGTTTCCATCCTTGGAAATACTGGAAACTTGACTAGGCCCAGTCCTGAGCAACTTGCTTTAGCTAGCCATGCTTTGTGCATGACAGGTAGAATAGGCCATCTCCTGAGGCCCTTCCAAACTCAAAGATACTGTGATTCAAGAAGGGGTTGCAAATCATGCATCACAAGTACCTCAGAAATAAAAGCTAGGAACTTCAACATTTGGTTTAAGGTGCTTGAAAATGTGTTTGACTGACCACACAGGACAGATGTTAGCAGTGGAAAAGCAGTCTCTGAATTTTTTTTTTTCAAAAGGGCAAAAGAATCTAGCACTTTGTTCTGCCACTCAAAATCTCATTATTCAATAAAGATCTGAACAACTTATGGACAACTTAACAACTTAAATAGTAATTATTCACTGATGTAAATAGTCACTAACAATCAGCAAGTGGTAATGATTTCGTGTGTTATAAAGCTTGATGCCTTTCAATATTTTGTAAATGGTCTGGCATTAAGTAAAAACTGACTCATTATCAGATTTGTAAATCCACCAAAGACTGCAGAATATTAAGGTAGAGAGGGCAATGGTGCAGAGTGATTTGGAAATTTATTTAGTAAGCTTAAGCCCATTCTTACAGCACATACCTTAATACAGTCAAAAAGATAGAGAAGCAAGTAATACCTGCTTGAACTTTACTCAAGGAGTCTATCCAGTAAAACAGTGACTTCACCCCTTATGACTCCTAAATAATTGTCAAACTGCTGAACAAAAACTTCCAGCCCAGTTCTGCCACCAAAAAGAAGGCTACTGTGAGTGTGTGTAAACAGAATAGCATTATGTGAGAATACCAAGATATACTTTACCTCTTTCAGTCCTTGATGAGAACCACAGTGAAGATACCGTGATTCTACTTTCAGAAATAATATATATTTATATATAGACAGAGGACGTGCAAAAGTGATTTAGACTGAACAAAGCCTCACATTAAATTCAAGAACTGCATTGGCTTAGTTTACCAAAAGAAGCTAAAGTTTTGATTTTGAGTGAATGACTATATTCATTGAAACAAGCAGTTTAAAAGGCTGTTTAGTGGAGAAGAGTAAAAGAAGAACATAAACGATAACTAACACTAAACAAATTCAAATGGAATTAAGTTATCATTTTTAACAATGAGATAGAATATTGAATCATCTCTTACAGATTTGAAATTTAGGTTAACTACACTTAACAACTCATAATGATAGATTATGAGTTGTTAAGCTGTATGCATGTAATGATCTAGGGGTTTTCCACCTTGCCATCTGGAACTAAATGATCTAATGGTCCTTTCTAAGACATGATCAATTACTTTGTGGAAGTATCAAAACAGTTGCATTTAATTAAAACACAATTTATCCTTGTCAAAACTTAAGTTCACTATGAGGTCATCTGAGTGACATGGGTTAAATCTGGGGGAAAAAATGCAGGTAATCAGTATCCCCGTGTTCCAATAGCCACATTTTAAGGTATATCCTCCGATAGAAGCTGAACACTGACCGGCCATCTATTGTCGTATAGAACATTTCCTATATTTATTCTATGGTCCCTGATTGCTCAGTCAGAATTTGCTAATGTAAATTTTACACCTCTACTGATCTGCAGAATATTTATAGACTCATTATATGTTTCCAACCAGAAGCATGCAATTTTAAGAAAGATGTAGCAGTAATGCTATTAACCGGTATTAAAAGTCTCATGAATACAATTATTTCAATTTATATGTTTCATATTACAATTTACCTGGTTTAATTACATTTCGGCGAAAGTACCATGTTATTCCTTTTACCATCTACCCTGTCTCCACTACAAGAAAGTGTCTGTATAGAGATGGACACTGTTTTACATTCACTGAGTTCAGCAGCATGCAGATGGCCACAGTCCCTTCCCCTCTGGTGTGTAGGGGCTCAGGGCACATATCAAGGCTCAGCCCTTCATTTTGTAAATGAGTGGGGAGCAGATCATCACAAAGAGAGAAAGAGCAAGGCTGAGAGAACAATGGATTTCTGCTTGGAGAATGAACATTAAACCTGACTAAGCAAAACAAGAAACTCATCTTGATATAGCAGATAAGAACGTGTTTGTTTTCTCGTCAACAATACAGAAAAGCAAAGCTACTTCCATTTTGGAACAAACCAAAATATTTCATTTTCTCTGGCAGGAAACATTTTATTTTTACCATAGCTGTTACTAAAGCAGGCAAAACAATGGATCGGAGAGCTAGAGTTTAGGCACAAAACCGAGATGGGGAGATGGTTCTTTTTCTCTACAGAAGCCCTGTATTTACAAGAGCCAATTCTACATGCACAAGGCTACTTAATTTCTCTCCACCTGAGGAGATCTGAACTCAATAATTGCTCCTTGCAGAATACCTGAAAGACAAAGCCCTTGGTAATTCTGCTGGGATGTTCTGCTGCTTTTCCTGCTTAAGCTATTCCAATCTGAATTATCTATTGGGACAATGGGAGAAAAGCATTCTGCATCTTGTTGTAATGTTCAGAGCCAAGAAACCTGACAAAAGCATGTTTTATTTAATGCATGAGATCTAACTAATTGGCTGCCCCTTACATGAGTTTCTACACAGCCCAATAACCACTTCCAAAAACATCTTGCAAAGGCAGTTCAAGCATTTTACTTGCATCTTCCTTCCCCAATAAAATATTAAATAACCCTCTATCTAACCCTCTGAGACTTACTGTGATACTATCACACAGTGGTAAGTCACTGTTCCATCTCCTTTTCATAAAATGACACCCTAAAATAGTTGTAGAGATTTGTTTCTAGCCCGTAGGTCCCTTCCTACCTCAATGACACCCTTCCCACTACATCCATATTCTAACATTTTTCTTGAGCAAAACAGCTGGCTGAGTGACCACTAATTCATCTCCTGCTGAATGCAGAGCAGAAAACATCTACTTCTCTGCAGTACATGCTGATATATAAGAAATTATGTCTTTTCCAAAGCAGTATTTAAAACTATATCTGTTTCTCAAATACCAGCTGAATCATTCAGCTCTGTAACATCATTGCACAGTGTTGTTTTTATGGATTATAGGTCTCTCCTGAACACCAAAATGCTGAGGCTTTCATTTTGCTCTGCCAATATATACCTGCAGTAGGAATACAACATTCTAACTCTGCAGACATGCATATTTTCAGTTCTCTGATCTAAACAAAAAAGTGGTAGCAGACAGCAAACCAAACTTTTCTTTGTCCATCTGTGGCTGAAATACTGTTGATTAGATCCTATGTTTCTCTTCAACTCTAGGAGGGGCTTCACTATCTTCTTGACACTACAGTGGAAAAGCTGTATCCACACTTTGCTGAATTTAACGGCCTAATCTCCCAATAGGTACGAGCTATTCTTAATTTAAAAAAGGGCTAGTCCAAATGGATTTGATTTTATGCTGACCTTTTTAGTGACAGCATGTTCAGGGAGGGCTTTCTCAGAGGAGTGAAAGAACAGATGGGCAGCCAAGGCTAGCAACTCTGTTCACTTTACTATATGGGATATTTTTTCCCCCCGTGCTCCTCAGATGTATTTTCCTTCTTTATTTTTTGCCTGCAGTTTTAATACATTTCTAAGGCATTATCTATCCATGTGTTCTTATGGTCCAAGTCCTAATATCATAAATACCACTGTTTATCTGAAATGTTTTTAAAGCAAGATTGACCCTTCCAAGAAGCAATATTAGGCATAACAGCATCAAGTTTCACTTCATTTACTTCTGTCTCTTTTGAAACCCTCCTTTCTGCAGCAAAATGTCTCCAAAGTTTTCTCCTAAATCAAAAGGTTCAGAATACATGCTGTAGTGCTCACTCCAGGACTAACTTTCTCTCATTCCTGGTTGTGAAATCCATTGGATGCCAGTGGTAACTAATGCAGCACTCTGAAGAAACAATGTTTTCCAAACAGATTGCTGAAAATATACAGATGTTTGTACAGCACCTCTTTCTCCCAGGACTCTTTCCAGACATCTATCACTGCATCGAGAAACATTTAAAAAACAAAATAAAACACAAACAAACAACAAAAAACTGGGCTCAAGCATTACCTACCAGATAGCCCTAACTATAGTACTGAAAATAATTATCCCTTTACATAAATAGTTATTAAGGATATATGAATTCAAAAAACATTTTTATCATGTGAGGGTTTTTTCCACCCTTACAGAGAACAGCAACTGCACCCACTCTATGGATTACTTCCCCTAGGCCCTGCAGAGCAACATATACACTGCTGCAGGACACTGCATGAAAGAATTGGAGGAATTTAGCTTTTTGTGACAGCTAGAACTTCCTTTCTCTTTCCAGAATGAAGCTCTCAAATATTTCTTCAAATTTTCTTATTCTTCCAGCTATTACCTCTCCTGTTGAAAAGGGTTTGCCATTATTTTATTATAACTAACAACTTTTCATGCTGTGTCCTTTACTTATTTTCACACTGTTCCTGCATTTTCGCATTGCTTTTCTTCAGATAGAATTTTATTTACTGCATTCCTTTAGAATATTGTGTTCAGAAGCCTGTGCCCTGAAGTGTATCCATCTTCCTCTGCTACATCTCACTTCTGTTTCAGTGTTTGTCCTTGGCCTCGTTGTGGCTTATGTGACAAGGCTCAATTCAACTAAAAATAAAAAACAGGGAAAAAACTACATTTGATATCAGATTAATATTATATTATTATCAATTTTCTTTATCAGGAATTATTTTAATCTAGCAGTGCTGTCTGGCATACCTGCATGTGTTTTGAGGCCTCGTAAGCTCTTGCAAAGTGATATAATTCCACCATAATTCTTGTCTCTTCTCAAACTTTGTGCACTTTTTTTGTCTTCCAGACACCAACATTCTTTCTTCCTTGCAGTGTTTTGGATCCTCCATCATGAATGGCAGGATCAGAGGACAGTATCTGCACTCCACATATATATGCCTAAGCCTGCTTCCTTCGTAGGAAAAGGTCACTTTTGTCAAGCATTAGTCCTGAGCTACACAGTAGGCTCTATTTTGATATTCTGCTTTTATATATTGCCTATTAATTAATCACAAAACAGAGAAATAATCTTAAGGAAAAATAAATGATAGAGAAGAGAAAGAGAGGAGAAAGAGAAAACAGCTCTTCAGTCACATCACATGCAAACAAGTTCATATTTATTTTCTTCTATTTTCTGTTCCAAAATGAAACTCAGATACCTCATTCTTACATCATCCCCATCTCCTTTTCTTTTCTTTTCAACTGCTTTTTCTCATTTGGTAATATTCTTTTTAATTTGAGAAACTAGCATTCCATACTATATTCACAATGATTGTACATGATGAATTTGCAAAGTGGCATAATGAGGTTCAGATTTGTTCTGTGTTCCTTTCACAATAATTCATAATATTCTATCTGATTTTTGACTGCCACTCAGCGCTGCTCTCCTGTTTCCATAAGGCTATCTATTACCACTCAAAATGAGATATAGGGTTGTAATAGTCAGCTCACAACCCATTCAAGAATATGTCAAATTAGGACCATTCTTTCCTCGTTGTCCCCCTCCCCCCCTCCCAAGGGCATCATTATCTATTAATCTACATTGAATTTAATCAGCTGTTTTATCATAGCATTCTTGAATTGCTTTGCAGCTCTTTATCATCAATAGATGGTATTACTAGCAAACTGTTGCCTCAGTATTCTTCCCTCTTCCAATCATTTAGGGGTATACTAAAGAACACATAGCAGCACAGATTAGCCAATTTTGTTGGCAAATTCTCTCCACTGTGACAAATGATGTTTTACCCACACCCTCCTTTACCCTAGTTTATAAACCACTATTGGTCCACATGAAAACCTTCCCTGTTTTCCCACAGTCTCTTAGTTCTTAGATTTTTGCAAGTAATCATGATAAAGTGCTTTGGGAAATACATTTACCAAATCCAGAAAAAACTGTCAGACCTGATTTTCTTGGTTTTTTTTTTAAACAGAAGATGAAGGCTTATCCTAATATATGTTTGCTCCTTTTCCATCTAATATGTATATTCTTCAAAAAAATTGCTCTATCTTACATAACACTGAATTTACTGACATGTAGAAATGTTTCAGCTGTTCCATCTCCAAGTTTTAGAGCTCTGAAGTGAATGTCATCTCTGTCTGTAGTTGCATCTTTTCTTTTTTTGTCTGTTTGCTCAGAAACCTCATCCATCAATAACTAGATTTCAGAAAGATACATCAATAAACAGATTTGAGAAAGATCCTCCAACATTTTTCTCCATCAAAAAGCCTTACCATTTGAAAAATATCACTAAGTTCTTCCTAAATGTACATTAAAAAAAAAAAGTTTAAATTGTCAGCTATATTGCCTCCTCTTTCATACATTAATCACTTCTTGGACTTACAGGTCTCCATAACATTTACTTTTTGAACACACACAGAACAATGATTTATTACTCATGTTTATGCTTTCAATTCTTCCCTGAAAACATTTTTTTAACTCATATTCTTTACCCACAACATCCTTCTTTCCATAATCAAAGAATTCCCTTCACAATGCACACCAGCAATATGCGTTTGCTCTGAGTTGTCAGTATATTTCGAGTTTTGAAAGAAATGACCACGTAGTCATGTATGTATTAAACAAAAAATCTTGTAGATCAAGACAGGCACCACTTGTCCCTGCCTCATTTAATAGTACAATAGCATACAGAGCGTGGTATCTTTACCAAGAGACATTATGAAGTTTCAAGGTACAAGTAGTAACATACCAGACAATGATTACATCATCCTTGAGAACAGCAAGTAATTTGGGGTCAATTCAACATACCCAAGTGGTTCAATAAACAAATATTTCAAATATTAAAAAAAAGAAAAAAAAAGAGCGCATGTCAGATGAGCAATCAAATCTTCTGGTCAAAACTCCAACTAGGGATGGTTAGGAAAAAGCAATTAGACTTTATTAAAGGTTATCCCTGAAATGTACTAGGATAAGGATACAAGGTAATGAAACAGTGGGATCTTTATCATCATGCAGTGGATACCTGGAAAATGCACACACATAAGGACTCAGAATTCAACTGGTGATGTTAGAGACAACATATCTTTTGGAACAAAGAGAAAGAGTGGAGTATCTCTATGAAATCTTCAGTTGTTAACCACAACAAGGGGTGAAAACCATTGCTAGCTGAGGATATCCTCCCATAGAAGAAAAAGACAAGGAGAATCTGAAGGACTATAGTAACTTGAAACAGAACGGAAAAAAAGGTTTGATACCCCAGAGGAAAAAAAAGTTAAAAAATACAGGTAGCATGAAGGAAGAAAATAGATGTTAGCTCTGAAGTAAGACAACAAGAATATCAAGTACTGGCAACTAAAGAAGAACCAACAGAACTACACAGAAATAGTGAAAGAAAACAGAAGGGCTGTTCAGAGTTCCAGATGGAATTAAAAATTACACTCATAAGAAAAGGCTGTAAATTCACAGAAACACATGGACAGGCAGGTAGTCCTGGTTTAATCTCCAGCTGGGTTTAAAACCACAAGAGCAGGTCTGTGCAATCACATCCCCCTTGCTACTTACTGACAGTCTGGTCATGGAAAGGGATCAAAAACCAAAGTGGCATCATGTCTGTTACATCCAACTTGCAGGTGGACCTGCAACTGGGAAGAATCACAAGGAACCTGAGAAACAATTACAATCCCTAAAACCAGTACTGCCCAATTCCCATTGAAAAAAAAAATTATCATGGACTATTTGTTTCAGGGAATATTTGCAAAAATAGGTATTTGTGTAAACTTCAGGGGCATCAAGTCACCAAAGGAGTAAAATGTCTAATAAGAGATTAGCCTAGCCAATGGTTAAATGACGAGTGGTGTAAGAAGCATCTGTAGTGTTTGACTGTTGAGGTGCATTCATTGAAGGAAATAATTTCTCAAGAGATAAATTTGACTTGAATGTTCAAAGGAATAGCTACCTAGGATCAAAGCTGGCACAACTGATAAGAACAGCTTTAAACTAAGAACTGATAGATCTCCAAACACTAGTTGAAGGAAAAAATATAGGGTAAATGAGAACCCACAGATGGATTAAAAAATCCTGTGGTAACAGGAGAATATACGGTAAATAAAAAGCATTAAGACTGTGAACAGCAGTCAAGTAAAAGAAGATGCCTGAGTCTGCTCTGTCTAACAGTGGAGTAAGAAACAACTCGGATGTGTAAAGCTTTCTCAACACAATAGAAGATCTTGAATTACATTTACAGGATGTAAAAATAAATGTTAAGGAGAAAACATAAAGTTGACAACACAGAATTCTGAACTGAGGCATAGATATAGAAGAATAGATATCATTCAGGAAAGACAATTCTAAAGATGACAGCTGTGGGGCACTCACTGAGCTATAAGGCATTATGAAGGAAACACTTTTTATGAGATCCATGGTCAGATATAAATTTGCATAATGATCACTTCAACATCATTGGAAAGTGAAATACTATTGGCTATTGCGACACGAGACAAACTTCCTGACAAAGACTAGAACTGATTACAGTAAGTAGCAGGTAATGATTGCAGTGGAGGCAACTCAGTATTGGATATTGCAACCAACAAATGTGTGCAACACATAGCCAGAGCTAACAAAAATTTACAGTATTTAAATTTTATTTTGCCATGTAATGAAGACTTAAATAGTTTAACATTGAAAGCTGAGTTAGTATAAATTAAATCAAAGGGCAAAAAATAATAGCTTCAGAACTCAGTTATCATAAACTTCAGTAAACCTAGGGGCCTCTTCAGGGAGTCCAAGTGAACTAAGGAATTCAGACATTGAAGTATCTTTCAAAGATAGTAGGATACCTAGGAAACTGAATTCCAGACAGCTGGAGCAGAGTCCCAATCTGACTAAATTAAGAAATGTTACAAACTAGGCTATCAGTTACAAGTTAAGAGCTGAAAAGTGCTGCAAGGATTATGAGGGTATTTAACCTCAACAATAATTGAATTGAATTTGCCAACTTTTTTCCTGGCACAGCACAGCAAAGCACAGCCAAAAATGAAAAAGAAAAAAAAGAAAAAAGAAAAAAAAAAAAAAAGAAAAGAAAAGAAAAGGGAAAGAAATGGCCTATCATGATTTAGTGAGTTTGAAAAAAAAAGTTTTTATAAATTGGGCCAGGAGCTGAATTAGGGTTTTGCATCCGTTTTCAAACAGACTTTGATGACAAACTATGAACACTGGCATGGATGGCAAGCGAAATGGAGAATAGAAATTATCACAAACGAGGTAAAAGTACCAAAAATTCAAAGCACTATGTACTCTTAACTGGGAAAGAGTAAAAATTCTTCCCAGTGATATCAACAAATATGATAAGAAGGAGGCTACAACCTCTCCCTTTTTTTCCTCATCAGCAGACAATATTCTTGACAACACAGAAGAAAAAGTTGGGAAAATACTCCAGAGGTTGAGCCCTGATTTTAAGGCAGCAGAGTTTCTCAGATCCTTGCCTTCACAAGACAGTTTTGGAAACGTTTTTGCCATTCCATAAACTTGACAAGGAATGGGACACGCCAGCCCACACTAACTGAGGCTTTCCATCATCACATGGAAATAGGGCTGTGAAAATCTTGAGGATCTTTAGAATTCAGCACCTTTCAGAATCACCTTTCACTTATGCTTTGATCCAGGCACACTTCAAACCCGCTGAAAAATTGACTACAATCTGCACTGTCACTTAGCAGTAATCTTCAGGCAGAGCTTTAAACGTAGCATACCTCTGCCAACAAACAAAATACATAAATAACAAAAAGGTCTGAAGCAACATGAATTTGCCCAAAACTAATGACAGAACAAACTGAGGAAATGTTCAAGAATTTAAGGAAGCCACACTCTCCAAACACTTCATTCCACTAATGGTCCAATAGCGCTGACAGGTATCACCACTGGTGCCATCTGACCATAGACTCAAAGCAGAATTAAGCAGAGGCTTAAGCAGCAGAAGGGAAAGCAGAAGTTTCCTTGGTGAAGAAATGGGATGAAAATGGAGACAGGAAAAATCTCATCATTTTATTTCATCAGGTCATGGCAGACAGATCTGTTCTTAGGAAGTTTCTAACATCAGGACATCTGGGTTTCAACCTTTCAGGTACATCCTGGAACTGGTATGATTTCACACAAATTAGCCAAATTTAAGTTAATCTTTATATTTTTTTTTATCCAAATGGCACCGATATATCCATGCTTATAGTAGCGACATCAGCATATTCTGCAGTGCAGTCAGTGAACAGGCTGAGTCACAGCAGGGTCCTTATTTCAGATTAGATGTATCTCTAAAAACCTCTTCAGCATATCTGTACATTAGTTTATGCAATTTCCAGTATTTCTAAGAAAAATTAAACTCTTTCACTTTCTATTTTGCTGTAGAACCCCAACTAGTCCTGTCACTCCCTTGCAAGCCTGTAAATACATAAAGACTGAGGAAGTGATCATCTTAATGAAGAATTCTGGTTTATAACAAAGGCCTTAATTAGGGGCATAAACTAGCCTGTAAACAAAATTTCAACCACTTGTATACACAACCTATGTAATCAGATCAGAGTTCATGCCTTATTGTACAAATAACATTTTTATTACAATAAAACAGTATAATACTACTTCTTTTGTAAAGTACACCTATTACACAGTGAAGTCATTGAAGCTACAGGCACCAAATATCAGAACAAATGCTCTGCAAATACCACCAATACCATGCTGTCAAATACCATCATTTTTCCTGATTTGGAAAATGATCCCACTAAACTAATCAATTGGTTCTTCTCATTTTAATCATGTTCAAAATGGTATGAACAGAAGTTGCTGACACTTCTTACTTGTAAAATTACACTTACTGCTTTCTAGAAAAGTGTGTGTATATACATATATACACAGACTAATGTATATTTCAGCAGAATTTAACAAACACTTCACTTTCTTAGCAAACCTTAATCATATGCAATACAATGGTTGAGTCAAAAAAACCTGGCATTGCACTATTTCTCTTGGCTACATTCTCAATGGAATCAACAGGGATTTTTGATTAAGCAAACAATGACACAAAATCATAGCATGGAACAATCACTGAGGGTAAAGCATGCTATCTTCACTCTCTGGAACTCAGCTCTTTAATTTTATACTGTTGTCTGCTAAACAAGTCCTAGTACTACATAGCTCCTCATTCTTGTCCTGTACTAGAGCTCTGAATTCTCACAAAATCAGCTTAGTATATACACCAAATATTTATGAAATGCTTCATTAGCCAGTATTTCTCTTACAACATAGTCTACAGTGAGCTTTAAGTTTCAACACACGGAATAAATAGCAGTGAAAGAATGTCACATTTGGTTTTTAGATATGATAGATATGTTACAAATTGCTTAGAATGATTTTTTATTTTAGATCTTGATTTTGCCAAGTAGACAAAACCAGACAAAATAGGCACATCAGCCAGTGATAAATATTTATTTGAGCTATATTTTATTCTGAAAGAGAGAACCACCATTTCTGCAGTCAGTTCTCAGAGCCACTTTTATATCTGTGTCATCAGTTAGAATAACAGGGTAAAAAATACATTTTCTGATCTCACTTAGAGCAGTCAGTTCAGCCCTGAATCCAGAAACTAAAGGTGGCTTACTGCCAAGTGGGAAGTCCTGCACATCTGCCTAGTCCTCAGCCATGCTTACACACAATCCACCTTGCTCAGGTGTTAAAACAGCTGCAGTGTGATTCAGGTCAGGGTCTGATCTCATCTTTTTTCCTCTCAGGTTACTTTTCCCCCAGGTCGCTACAGATCCAGCTCACAGTATTGCTACATGAAAACTTTTGCCAGCAGAAGGGATGGGACAGAGCTGTATGCAAGAGAAGGCCTGGGTCTAAGAGACAAAACTACATCTAGGATTAGCAGCATGTACTTCAGTCATCTAAGAGTGATTATAGACACTTCTCACTCTAAGGTACTCCTTGACACTTTTCACAACCACACCATTAGATTCCTGTCTCAGTAATTACTATATTAATAGCTATTTAATCTTTAGTTCATGCAATCAGAAAAAGATTCTTATCACACACAAAGTCATTTTGCACTGCCAAAGACAAAAAAGCAGTTTCAGCACTTCTCTCAAAGCACAATGAGATATTCAGTAACTGCAGGCTGTGGCAGGATATGCCGGACCCACACATAGCCTATTCCCCACTGTTGTGTAGGTGACAGAATCATCTCTGTGACACTCCCTGACTTGTGCATGCACCCTCAGATGCTGAAAAACAGAAGGAGCTCCAGCTGCTGAATCCACTCAGACACACAGACAAACATGCATGTGCACACACATACAGATACATACATTACAAAATAACACTTATGCAGCAGTATGTAACTGCTGTATTTCTACAGTACTTCTGTATTTGCCCTACATGTGTATTTGTGAAATTATGTTCTTCTTATCAATAAAACTCTATTACAGAAACATACCTTGTTGCATGAATACATGTCTATATACAAAATACATATAGAAGCTGTATATCCATCCAGCAGCTCTGCACAGAGATCTTTACATCATACACACACACACATGTATTTTTCTCCAATATGCTACCCAAACATCTCATAATTTAGCAGAGGATAAAAATCTTATCCAAAGCTTTTAAACCTCATTTAAAAAGTATGATTCTGTTATGAAAAAATAGCTCTGAGATGTTGATTCTAAATACCATAAAAATAAAACTTTGATCTAGTTTACTTTCCATGGATGTGAGAGAATGGGATGTTAATGATTCAAACGACCAGCAAAAGCAGGAGGATGTTTTTCTGAGACCAGGTTTGCACCCCTCAACTGAAGAGGAGAAGGAGAGGTTTTTGTGTGTGGGAAAAACCTCTGATCTGCATAAAACAGAGGGGCCACACACCCACCGCCAGAGGATGACCGTGACAAACCAACCTTTGTTTAGCAACAAGCTGGGTTTTGAGCCAGATAAGGGAGGAGGCTGATAAGACGCAAATCCTGCTAGGTGGGATAGTGCTTTTTATCTTGCCGATGTGCTCCCTTTCATAGATGGCTCAGGTGAGAAAACTCGCCCTCCTGTTCACACATAGGCCTGAAGGTGTTCATGCTTTCTGATGGGGCATAACTGGCTCAACTATGCTGATGTGAGAGGCAGCTGTCGTGTCTTGGAGGGTGTCACGGTGTCATGTGGCAGTAACTTATTGAGGCGGCCAGTACCCCAAAATCCACTCTTGTTCATAAGTTCTTTTAATAATGACTGATTCTGTCTATTATAGAATGAATTATTTATTAAAAGACAAGAAAACTAACAGACATAAGACATAAAGTAAACCAATATTACACAGGAATGAAACAAAAAGAAAGACTACTAGTAAATTAACAAACAGTGCACTATAAGGCACCTTTTTCAGTTACAGCTAGCGAAGAAATAGTATAACTTAGGATTCAATGCATCTTACCATCCAATTGCTGGTGGGGCACACATTAAGATCCTTTCCCTCAATCTCCAGAGAAGTAACCACAAAACCTGCGTCCAGACTTCGGGGAGAAGTTTTGAACACTTTCAGGGTGTAAGAGACTTCTGCCTCAGTGATAGCTCGTATATCTTTTATAGTGTAAAACTGTGACTATTAAGTCAGAAATATTTCATTTATCTCTCCTTGTATCAGCTCTCCAGACTAAGACGTGGATTTTTAGCTGAGGTTTGAGCCCTTTGGTGCCAGAGACGACTCCTGCTGGGCTTTTGAGGCCTTGGGCTATCTCTTTATGCACCAGTTATCTGTGGTACACAGGAGGGCGGGGGTAGACGTCCTGCCACAGAGGGGTGTCACAAACCATCAAAGACCCCCAAAGTGCCCTCAGACTCATTTCTGGGGCCTTCCACCTCAGGACTGTGCATGATCCACAGTGTTGCAACAGACAGTGTTAAACTCTCCCCTAGCGGAGGTACCTGGGTGTTCCCAGCTGAACTGAACCTATTTTAATCCACTGAACTTTATGTGGTGGGAGCTTCCCCCACCCCCAATGAATCAAGACTGTGACCCATCACTTCGACCAACACACATCTAAATTGCAACAATCAAGTCTCGTTCCTGGATCCACCAGTGGTGATATCTTTTATCCTTTATCTTTCTTTCTTTTCCTCATATATTTTCTTAAGTGATATCTTTATATTTTATGTTGTTATATTGCTACAGATAATAACCAAAATGGCTACATAACTCCTTTCCATCACAAGCAAACTGTTTTAAACAAATCCTGCAGATAGGTAGATAGATAGATAGATAGACAGACAGACAGATAGATAGATAAACACTGGTCATTCAGTGTCATTTCACTCTAATCCACACCAAGGGATCTGTTAACAAGAACCTAAGTTACATTTGCCTTCTGGGAAGGGTTGTAACAATATAGTACAACATTGGCTAGAAAAAAAAAATACTACTTTAATGACTACTATATTTGATGTGTTTTTAACTAAACAGAACAGCAGTTTCAGGTTAGAAGTGGAACTATTCTACAACTTGCTCTAAACTGAGTACAGGAATGAATTCATAGACATCGATATTTTGCCTAGCTGTCAAGGATGCAAATTAAACAGCCCAATTAAAACCTATAATTCAGTAACTGTCCTTAAACTAGCAACTACTAAAAGGAAAATCTCTCTGAAATCCTTTAGTGTGGCAGTTGCATATCTGTAAATGCAGGAGAGCAAGCTGCACAGAATCTAATTACAGGTGGGAAACTGGAATAACTTTGTAGGACAGGAAGCTTTGTCACTCCCCAGTGACAGAACAGCAGAAGACAAAATGACTTCAAATACCAACACAGTTTTCACTTTGGTTGCCAACACAGAGTTCACACACTGCAAGGCCATGAGCAATCACCCCATCCCAGGTGTGGCTGCAGAGGCAGTTGATTACAGCAGATAATTCTGCAGTAACTCTGGGAAGAGGCACCCCAGCTCAGCCAATTCAGCAGAATCTACCAATCTTAACCGTCTCCACACTGAACGTGCCTCATTCAAGTCTGAGATTTCCCCCTTGTTCTCACTGGACTGCATTGAATTAGTTACCTCATGCAGATGGTCATTTCAGTGAAGATTGATAAAAAAAAAAACACACATTAATGATATCTGCCTCCTAGATGTTTTTTGTCCTGAGTAACTGAATTTGCCCCTCCACAGATGACAATTTCCTTGACTTTTCTCTTAATACTTGAGCACACAGACAATTTTTTCTTGCTACCTGTCCAATTTGTTCCTATTTTGTGCCATTATCTTCCTAGGTTTGCTACGTTTCTGAGAGTAATGTGATCTTTTCCTTTCTATGTCCTTCTTTCACCTGAGGTAAATGAAGAACAATTTTTAAAAGCTGCTATCTTATTGTATTTCTTATTTTTCATGCAGAATGGAAAATTATGTATGTCTTTAGTACACATGTATTCAAGGAATATCTGCCTCCCTTTCGCTCTCTTATCTCTCAGACCAGTTTCCCAAAAAACTGTATCTTCCACACATTTGAGTTTATTGGTCTACTTCCCTAAAATCTATCTCTGTTTCTCACTCTCCTAGTTATTGGCCTGATGATCTTTTCAAACTTTTCTAAACAAACTGGAATCATATGACCATTAAACAGCCATTGAAAAATGTTCCAGTGGAGGTTTCAACCTTGAAAGAAACCAGTGTGGCATTTTTGGCAATGGACATTTTGATTATATATTAAATTACTAGCTTTGAATGAATGATCCTGTAGACAGACTACTTGGGCTATGAGAATGTCAACTGATCATACAGTATCTGCTTAAAGTAGCATTGAGAGGATTATGCACTATATTTTATAAGGACTATAACTGGTCCTTGGAACAAATTGCAGCACCTCTGAAGTAATTCACACACATTAGGCCCAAGGAATAAACAGCCTGATAAAAAGCACATAATACATTTCAGATCACATTTGCACAGAGAAAGTCATCAATCAGTCACAATTCACATGAGCTACTGGTATCCCTATGCAGGAGGCAGATAAAAGTATGGTGATTTTGAATCATGGCATAACTTTGGAAATCCCCTTTCAGTTGCACCGATAAGCATGCTAATCAATCACTAATAATGCCTAGTTCTGAAAACAATTATTTAAACTATAATAAGATACAAGCTTTTTGATTATATTAAGATGTCTCTAACCATGCAAGTAATATCTTCCTTTTTTCTTTTAAGCATATGTCTTCTGATATCTCTTTTCTCAGATTTTCCATATTTTTTTTATCTTTTATGTAAATTGTAATAAATACTTAACCACCACTCATTGTCAAACCTGTAAGTTTTCAGACAGCCAGATCAGGTACCCGAGTATTACATATCTTAGCTCCACTCGGGCCCTTACACCTTAATTTAGGTTCATGGATAGGTTTATTGGAGTTTTATAGCTTGTGTTGGGTTCTGTGCTGCCACAGCCAAGCTCATCAGCAACTTAAAGTGATCAAATCCCATTTGTACCAACACAACCCGCAACCACACAGACTTTCAAATAATATATGAGTACATTTACTGCAAACCAGCACCTTTTATCCAGCTTCAAGAAAAACCCAGCAATTAACTTTTCCCCACTATCTATTGTGGCCCACACTTCAGAAGTTCTGCATCCCTGTCTGACATCCATATCAGACACCATGACATCATCACTCCGCAGATTTCCCAGCTGGCCAGGAGTCTGAGGATTGCTGACTCCAAGGAGCCAAATGCAGACAGCATCTCAGTCACAGAGATTCCTTATACTCCTTAGATTTACCCAAAACTCGGTGGGGCATTTACTTCTATTTTTATAGAGCTCAGATTTTCTGTATGAGCCATTGATCTTGTTAGCCTTTTTGTTTGTTTCAAGACCATCCAAGCTCATGCATGCAAGAATCCGTTTTGAAACCCAAGGAGGCCAACACAGATGGTTTTAACCATGTCAGCGTCAAGTCACATTCAAATAGATTTCCTTCTCCTTGCACAAAAGCAGCTATTTTTAAAAACTGCAAAACTGCAGACATCTGGGAGTGCTTACAGTACTAGTAATCCCTATATAGTGATGTTGTCATCACTAGTAGGAATTCCCTCTTCCTTGACCACAGGCCAAAAGAACACAACTCCTTTTTGAAGTAGCTCCAGTTTTTGTGGGCTTAATTTCAGATTTTTGACCATACACTTATCACAGATTACTAGTAATGTTTCAGTTCCGAAAGTTTCTACATAACACAGTCATCACACTATGCTACAAATACAGAGCCAAGTATCAGTTCAGACACTGTGTTCTTTATTACCCTACATTTTCAGCTCATGCTGAAGAAACAAACTACAACAAGGAGTCAGGGACAGTGAACCTCTGTGTTTCTTGATAGATTTTCAATAATCTACATCAACTCTGTCTTCTCTGATGGGGTTACTTGGTCAGAGGACTACTGAGTGGCTCAGCATTCTTCAAAAAACAGCTTGTGCTAACCCCAAACATTACATCTATCTCGGCTTTTTTTGTCCCTTTAAAAAATATTAGCAATGTTCTAGAACAAGAGTTTCTCCTTCCCTTTCATGCTTTTTACTAGTCCCCTTTCTAACACGTCCACAGTATGCAGTAATCCTGCCCTTTGTTGAGTATTTCCTAGTTTTGAGGTTTATTTAGAAAAACTGTCAGAGAGTTGTTTCTATTTCAAGGAATTCTGCTAATTTCATCCCATTAAGAAAGATTCAAGACAAGACTAAACAAATCCCTCCACTGAGCTCCCACTCATTATGTCTAGCAGCCATTATGATTTCTATCCCTGGAGCCAGGAAACATTCAGTGAAAGAAACAACTTTGAAAGCATACTGCTCCCTTGCAATTTGCCTCACCTAGCCCACACCTGCATGAGGAACTCACATGGATGAAACTTCAGGATGTTTTCTCTGACATTTATTAAGAAGTTATTTATCATATAGGAATCCAAAGTAACTATTACTTCAGCCCTTGTATTTTTACTTTCCAGCTTTCTTATCAAATTCCACAGGTCAAATACCCAGGCTCACTTAGCCAAGTCTTGGTTAAATGCATGCTATCAACCACCACCCAAATGATTTCAATGAGTTAGAAGGATTTGCACTGTGTCAGGAAGCAGCAAGGGCTGGATGCTCCCTGAGGTAGTGCAAGCCCCAAGGTGAGGATGACCCAGTGTGGGCAGTGCCTCACAGTGACCACAGCAGTGTCCCACATTTGAACCCAGGACACAGATCACCCAGTCCCTCTGGTAGTCCCAGAGACGACAAAATTATGAACCAGGTCCAGAGACCATACAGGCTCTCCAGCCCAGAACAAGAGAAAGAACTGGAAATTAGGTTACAACACAGGTCCAAAGTCAACCAACAACAAGGATGAGACAGAAGACAGGCAATCAAGAACATCTAAAGGCATCCATTTGGGAAACAAGCTACCTACAACACAGGTCTGAGGTCTCTCCAGGACTTAGGGTCACACCTGCAGTCCCAAGCTGGAGCTGAAGTGGGGCTTATGGGTCCATGGACAGGGTGGCAAGGCCCTACGGAGGCTGCTTAGAGCAGTTAAAGCCTATTGGAGCTCTCAGAGCCCTGATATTTTGACTTTTCCATTTATTTCCTACATGTTTACTGCTTTGATTTCATTTTTAACACATCTACTACCAGTTTTCCTTGGCCAGAGTCACCATGCCAGTGCACTTTACAGCCAGACTTGTGTTATTGCTCTCCAGCTGTCTAGACCCGAACTAAAATTTTAGGTTCACATTTGCAATTTTATTTGCTGTTTCCATTTTATATCCTTCCATTTCTCCAACAACTGAATGACTTTTCATATCTGACACCTGTGAATGTCAGCTCTACCCAAATATACAGGTATGTTTTTTGTGTCCAGGTCATTGTTTTCTTTTTTGTTGTTTTGCACAAAAAGACCAAATAACTGAGTTTGAGTTTTTTCTCTCCTTCATTTGAATAGTGGTGCGATTTGATTGCTCTCTGAGTTCACACTGAAGCTCCCTTCTGGTTAGTGGCCCTATATTAGCCATTTGCTACCATGATTGCTCCAGCTTGGTCCTGCAGGAGCAGAGATCATCCATTTGCGCCTTGGAAACTGGATCCTATTTCAAGCACTTGCACAGGATCTGCCCACTAAGAAGCTGACATTTCCAACATGTATCTATCTGTAAGTTGGCTCTATTAAAAGACACAGATGATGGGCTCACAACTAGTTTGATTAGGAACAAACGTGTAAAGTAAAATGGCACAAATTAATATCTTTTATCCCAGATTCAAGTCTCTTACAGACCTTTGCTGCAAATGTTTATGTGAAACTGGCCCTCCCTTTTAGACTTATGGCAATTGCCCAGTTTCTCTTTCTCCTCTCCTTTGCCTCACACCATGTCATTTCAGCAAACCAGGCATCTTGACCAACTTCTTGAAAATGCCTTTGACTTGCACATAAGTCTCAGGTTTATGTGTAGTACTGCATAAGAATTTAAGCCGTAGGTCTCCTACATTCATGTTTGGAAACAAAATTGTCAGTAAAGCTCCATCTGACTCACTACAATAATTTAGCAGCAAAGAAAGACAGCAATCACATAAATTATGTCACACAGTTGTGAACCTATTCATAAGGCCTAGGTCAACATTTTGGTATTTCCACAACTGATGTTCTTAGTATGAAAGCATAGAATGGTTTGGGTTGCAAGAGGCAACTAAAGATCATCTAGTTCTAATCCTCCTGCCACAGACAGGGTCACCTTTCACTAGGTTGCTCAAAGCCTTATCCAACCTGGCCTTGAACACTTTCAGGGTTGGGGAACCCACAGCTCCTCTGAACAACTTTTTCCAGTGTCTCATCCCTTCACAGTAAAGAATGTCATCATAACATCCAATCTAAATCCATCCTCTTTTAGTTTAAAACCCTTCCTCCTTATCCTACCACAAAAGCCCTGTGCAATAAGTCATCCTCCCTCTTATTTTAAGCCCTTTTACAGGTGTTTACTACACTTCAAGCTGAAAGGCTGAGCTGAGCTTGCAACTCAACTCATGGGCGTCACTATCCCACACAACTTGTGCCTTCATAATGCTCCTTTTCCATAGGTGTCTGAGAACACTTCTTTCTCCTACGTCTCCACACAAACCTCCAGAACAAACCCATTTAAAAAGAAATCTCAGTTACCTTCTCGGGGCACAAAGCCACCATCATCAGTGCTGCCTAGCGGGCGGCGTTGAAGGCCCAAGATCTTTACCCGTGGATTAATTTACGGNCACGTACTTTATTTGGTAATTTCACGGCATATGATTTAAATCAATATAAAATTCAAATACTTTTGTGCCACCTGTTGGATTTTGCCACTAATTACATGTAGCTGGAAGTGATACATGTACTGCTGTGTTCAGCCTGGCAAGTGTTGCTCTTGGTGCCACCGGGTGCCCTTACAAAAATACTACTTTGTTTGCTGTTTTGAAATATTTTCTCTCTGGGCTCGCAGATAGAGCTGCTTTTTTCCTCATAACAACCTAACCTATAAATTACAGACTGCATTCAATGAAGGCACAGCGTGATGCAGGGCTGGAATCGGGGTTCCTATGACAATGCAGTAACTATTATTTGGGAATGGTATTAGCAGAGGAACTCCAGTCTGAAGGCCCGGGAGGCAGAAATGGCTGGTTCTAGGTACACAAAGCCATAAATGCGCCTGACAGTATCCATGGTTCAGGAAAGGGAGGAGTACTCCGGGCCTATGCTTTCCTCATGCCTGTGAATACACAAACAAGTGCCAGCACTGCTGCTCAGGCTATCAATCATGGGCGGTCATACAACACAAAGCATGCCAAGTATTATACAGCTGAGACTCTCTCAAAAAATAATTTTGTCTCACCCTTCTTCAATAACTGTCAAGTCATAAGTGTCAGGACACATTTTATCGTATAAGGTGATTTTATTTCACATTGCAGTGGACAGATTTATTCATTAGAGAGAAATATTTTTTAGAATGATGAGGGATAAATGAGCTGCAAGTAAAACATTCCTATAAGAATCTGAAAATTAACCAATCATTCTATCTGGATTTCACTAGAAGAGAAAATTAATGACCTGTGGGTTATCAGCTGTCTTACTTGTTATTCCTTATCTGCATGTAATCATACCACAGACACCTCACTGAGTTGTAGAAGCAGGTAGAGAAATGCCTGGAGAAGGAGTGGCCACTTGCTCTTCTTCCCAACTGCGACTGCAAAAAACTGGATGTGGGAGGTCTCCATGATGACCCTTCCTTATGGTGACAGGTGAAGGGCCCATCACGGCTTCCCAGGAATGGTGGGTTACAGCCATCTCTTCAACGGATGNCGTGGATTAATTTACGGTGGGCTGGGGGTGGCGGGGGGATCTCTCCTGGGTAACCGTCGCTTCCCTCTGTCCTTCCTTCCATCCCCTCTCCGCTTACCCCGGGCGGAGCACAAGCATGCGGTGCCGGCAGGAGCCGCTCCGGGCCCCGCTCCGGGCCCAGTGGCGGCCAGCGGAGGGCGCCCGCCCCGCTTCCCTCCCTGCCTCCCTCTGGCCAGCCGGGGCCGCGGGCAGCGGCGGGCAGCGGCGGGGCCGTGGG
>VZTZ01048485.1:100871-185168 GCA_013400955.1 Drymodes brunneopygia
GGTATTAGCAGAGGAACTCCAGTCTGAAGGCCCGGGAGGCAGAAATGGCTGGTTCTAGGTACACAAAGCCATAAATGCGCCTGACAGTATCCATGGTTCAGGAAAGGGAGGAGTACTCCGGGCCTATGCTTTCCTCATGCCTGTGAATACACAAACAAGTGCCAGCACTGCTGCTCAGGCTATCAATCATGGGCGGTCATACAACACAAAGCATGCCAAGTATTATACAGCTGAGACTCTCTCAAAAAATAATTTTGTCTCACCCTTCTTCAATAACTGTCAAGTCATAAGTGTCAGGACACCTTTTATCGTATAAGGTGATTTTATTTCACATTGCAGTGGACAGATTTATTCATTAGAGAGAAATATTTTTTAGAATGATGAGGGATAAATGAGCTGCAAGTAAAACATTCCTATAAGAATCTGAAAATTAACCAATCATTCTATCTGGATTTCACTAGAAGAGAAAATTAATGACCTGTGGGTTATCAGCTGTCTTACTTGTTATTCCTTATCTGCATGTAATCATACCACAGACACCTCACTGAGTTGTAGAAGCAGGTAGAGAAATGCCTGGAGAAGGAGTGGCCACTTGCTCTTCTTCCCAACTGCGACTGCAAAAAACTGGATGTGGGAGGTCTCCATGATGACCCTTCCTTATGGTGACAGGTGAAGGGCCCATCACGGCTTCCCAGGAATGGTGGGTTACAGCCATCTCTTCAACGGATGGGAAACTACACTAGAACCAAGAAACATTCCTCCACGGCAACACCAGAAATAAGTAAAGCTCCAAAACTGATTAATTCAACTCCATTTTTCTTATATTATTTCCCATTTTTAAGCAGAAGGCACACTGGACAAGTAATGCATAAAATTGGGGGTTATTGTTGGTTTTGGTTTTGCATACAAATACAACCATCTCTTTGGTATGCGTGTTTTCATCGTGTACTCTGCTTTTATGCTAAAATGCAAAAGTTTAGAAAGATATGAAATACTGTTTAATGAAAATATAAATGCTTTCTAAATTGCTTGTGCTGTTGAACCCATTTGAGGTGAAAAACTACAAAATTAGATTACAAAATTAATAAATTATATCAAGAAATTGTGTGTACAATACAGGATTTCAGTGCTGACATCTGTCAATCTAATTCAGAGAAGGCTTTAGTGATAAGTTTTTCTAAGTCTTCTGTTAGCAAAGAGTGTCTAAACAGTTTCAATTGACCCCAAATTTATTGGCTTTGCCTTTTGCAATAGTCCTGCTTCAAAATCTTCTCTAGTTTTATGAGTTTTCCACTGTTCGAATAGTCATAAATGCCCACAGAATTTACAAGATGACAGAAAAACACACCAAGTAAAATTAAAGTGTTTACACACCAGTACTTTGCTCTCAGCAAGTGCATAAGTGACTTCACAAGATGCAAATCAGTGCACATTACATATTACACATTGTCTTTTTAGACCAGTCTGTAGGCAACATGAGCACATCCTGGGGCCTCAGCACAATAGCTACTTTTTTGTTCAGTTTCTGCGGGCATAAATAGCATAAATGCATAAATAGCATCTCAGGCTTTAGTTCCTAATGTGGTAAAAAAAATATGATGGCTTGTAATAAACTGAAGCCCACTTATTTAAAAAATGAACAATTGCTTCTTTGCTTTCATTTCCATCAACTTTTCTCTCATGTGGATCATATTAATTATTTCTTTTCAATTTATTTCTGCATATTCAAATAAGCCAAGAAGCAAGGAAATCAATCTTACACCATTTGAGATCTTTCCTACAAGAAAAAAAATTATTTAAAAGAAGCAGTTGCACTTCTCATTTAGCTAGTTACTTTTAAAACCAATTGTAAACAAGCTGATAAAATCTCTTGTGCAGTGGGAATTTAAGATTTAAGAAGCCTTTCTTAGAGTGAAGGAGTCAGTAAAAGTTTAGTCATTGTAAGCCAAAATCCAAAAAGTGCATCAGTTAAGGAGAAAACAGTGATTTTTCTAATCCTCTCTCTTAAAAAAACCTGGGTAGACTTCTTTGATGCAGACGAGATTAGGAGATAAACATTTGGCTCGGTATTGATACCAATCCTTTCTTAATTGAGGGAAGAACTATCAAAGAACTAAAAGTGGCACCCTACAATAATGTCAGAGACCTGCAGAAGTCATGACACATATGATGCCTCCGCTGCAAAAAGTCACAAGGAATGCAAATACAGACATTCACTGGGAGGGAGGGAGGCCACTAGGGAGCCTGAAAGGGAGAAAGGGAGGGTGGGAGGGAGGGAAGGAGACATCCACTCACTGGCTGATCTCCTTGCAATTCAAACTGCAGAATGAGATAGCCCTTTCCAGTGACAGACGTGCCTGGAGGCGAGCCAGAGAAGGAAATCCTGCACAGAAAGAGGAGGAAGGGAGAAAAGAAGAAGGAAGGTTAATGGTTCTCTTTCAACCAGGAGAACCACATGGACTAATCCAGGAAGCTATCATCATCATCATCATCTTCTTCATCTTCTTCATCTTGTTCATCTTCATCATCATCATCATCATCATCTTCTTCATCTTCTTCTTCATCTTCTTCTTCATCTTCATCTTCATCTTCATCTTCTTCTTCATCTTCTTCTTCTTCTTCTTCCTCTTCCTCTTCCTCTTCTTCTTCTTCTTCTTCTTCATCTTCTTCATCTTCTTCTTCATCTTCTTCTTCTTCTTCTTCTTCTTCTTCTTCTTCTTCTTCTTCTTCTTCTTCTTCTTCCTCTTCTTCTTCCTGTTAAAGAGCTTAACACTACCTAGGTTGTGACTGATTGTGACTTTCATCCAAAGAAATCCTTTTCAATTCTTCTGTGATTTTTATTGCTGTGCTATGATTTCTCTGCTCATAACACAATTTTAGTTGTAATGCCTTTATTTTGCATTCCACTCAGAAGGGAGTCAAGTTCCTTTTTTCCATTCCTCTGCCTTGCAAAAGCCCTACTCTTTTCTTCTTCCTTTTCATTTTTTTCTTCTTCTTCGTTATCGTATATTCTTTTGCTTATTCCAGGAGCACCAATTTTGTCAACTGCTCTGCATGATACATTGCTCAATCTATGCCCTTCCTTGCTTCTAAAGTAGACATAAAAATAGGCTAATTATTGGGAAGAGAAGTTGAAAATACATAAGATTAATATTTATTTCTTAGAGTAGCAAGAGTTACAACTGCAATTCAGGCTTAATTTTGCCTGGAAAAAATGGTTCTGCAATGACTCTAAAAGGGGTTTAAAATATTTTCTGTAGATGTGGAAATATACCAGTGTGGGCAGAGTTTGGAGAAATATGCACAGACCTAGCAGAAACATATGGGATGTTGTTTTCGTGGCCCATAAGGGATACATTTTAGGTGATGGTCTCTGTGTTTCAATAACTGTGGGAGGAAACCCGACATTAGAAAGTGCATCCATCTTCCCAGACAAAAGAAAAGATCAACTTCCCAGAAACTTTTGTCACGGAGTCGATTCTTACACAATGAAATGTAATGCTAAATAAATCATTTTTTGAACTACAAACTGAGAATCCGTCACCCTGGATAAATGTTATTCATTGGGGAGAAGGGCAGGAAAGGATGACCTAGGAATAATTGTCTATAAGTATTCAGAAGAGAATCCAATTTGTCGCTCCCATTTTGAAGTGCCAGTGTGAAAGTTGTTGCCAGCTTTTAAAATCTCTCCTTTGGCTTTCAAGTAATATGTGTATGGTTAAAAGCCAGTTAGAGAATGGTGGTTTGGTGATTTGGTGATGCAAGGCAAATGGCATGATTTAAAATTTCATTAAAATCTGCTCTCTTTCCAGACTCAGATAAGGCCTTTATTTGTTTTAATCATGCTTGGCTGTCCCATTCAGCATAGTTACCAGACTGATATTAACAAGATTCAATGTGTAAAAATAATGCCATCACTTTGAATTTTGTAACACACTCTCTTCAAGGTAAAGTCTTTTTCAGCTGTTTAAAAAGTGTGATGACCACCTATACATTCAAGCAAAAAAAGCTGTTCTCTCTTGCCAAAAAATGTGACCATATTGTCCATCACTGCCCTAAGTACCTGTAAGCTAAGATTGTATTCTTCTCTCCAGTTCACACTAGTAGAATTTATCTACAAGTGTCAACAGGAAACACTCCATTTACCTGACAAATCATAAAACAATATTTTATGTTGTAAAGAAACTTTGGACTTGGCCAATGTGCCAGTCAATAGGTATGTACTATGAATCATCAAACAAATATTTCAACGCATGGGGAAAAAAATAAATCTAGGTTCAGCCCACATGCCAATCAATCAGAGATTGCCTGAAGAATCATGGAACACATTTGGAGACAAGTTAAAAATTTCTAGGCTCTGCCAGGGTGCTGGGCCAATCAATCATGGTGTGGCTGATGAATCATGAAACACACTCTGCAGCATGTCAGCACACATATGTGGTTGGCACAGCTCTCATCATCCCGAGCTTGTCTTGCAGTTAAATTGACTGAAGGTGAGTTATAGGACTGTTGTTTCTCCCACCTACTGACCTCTGCAACCAGCCACTCTTAAATCCTCTTGCCCCACACTTCGTTAAAAGTGCAGATTCAAGACAAAGGTTCAACACGAGAGCAAACAAGGTTTCGATGTCAGACGAGCTGTTAACATGCTGCTGAAAGCTGTTGAACATGTATTTCGACAACAGAACAGATACCTACAAAACTGTTATTCTCTTCAAAGTTTGCTGTGCTGTTTACATGGAAATTTAATATAAGACATAATAAATATGTAATATGTGGCATGATGTTTAAAAAAAAAAAAGACAAAAAGTAAATCTGGAATTTTTAGTCACTGTGCCATTGGCAATCTTTTTACATAAGGAATTCCTGGCTTTACTGGTATTCATTCACCAGGTGAAGGTGGGAGGGCACCAGGTGACTGTGATCATTTTGTTCTCCTCTCAGCCAAAATTGTTCAGCACAAAATACTTCTCCTTTGTAACAGTTCAACATTTAACAACTTACATCAAAGTCATCTGTGTGAAATTAACATTGTCTACAAGTCTCTTCTCCTTTGTCTTGTGATTAGCTCCCATTACAAATATTTTAATAGTATGCTGCAAAGCATTTTCCCTGATTACAAGAATACTCATCTTGTGTGACATTTTGCACTTACAGTTTCTGACTTTAAAAATGTGTATTTGAAAAAGCAACTTTTTTACTGAATCCTAACTCTTGCAGAATTTGAGTACTCATTGTATCCCTCTTCATAATATTATTTTAGGGTTCATTTTTCTAGACCAAAGCAGAATTTACCACAAGAGCAGGAATAAAATTTGCATAAATGACAGTGGCAGTCACATTTGAAAAATAAAATAGGAGTAAAGAAAAATCCCATTCTCACACCACATTTTTCCATAGTCAACAAGGCCATATGATGAAACAGTGAAAGTTTCTTGCAGCTATTTCATCAGTAGGTGTTCCATTTTTATATTAAAGAAGAACAACCTGGGTCCTGATTCCTCCTGAGTATGCTGTTCAGTTGCTTATTTAACAACATCATCATCATAATCATTATCATTTTAATAAACAGATTTCTCAAACTTTCCTAATGATTCTTCAGCATCCATGCAGCACAGCATGTACAAATGTCTTAATACAGCATTCAGAAACATCCCAAGCTGCGGGAAATTTAATTATAACCTCTTGTTCTACCACATATAACATTATAATCAATTTGATAGAATGAAGTTTGGTTCCCTATGCCAACAGACAGATAAACCATTACTGATTTCATAGGAGTAGGTAAAGAAAAAAGAATATTTTTAATAAAAAACAAGGAAAATTTTGAATGACAATTTATGTAACTTCTGTTACTTCTTAGTAACCATTAATAATTTATTTTCTTTTTTTCTGATGGCTATTAGCACCCTTATTCTTATTCTGAAACAAAAAATTTTGGTGACAACAGGGCAACAAGCAGTTTAAGTTGCAAAATGTTCTATTTGCAAAAATATAATGCACAGGAATTATAGTGTTACACCTTAAAAGAGAGTGGATAACTATAGCCAATTCCCTTTGATGTCAAGGTGGTGGTAAGCATGTTGCAAGATTACATCTATGAATAATATAATACTGCTGGAGGAAGTGCTGGGAAAGGATCATTATTTCTGTAAAAAATATACATGTGTATATATTCATTTTCATGTATATTCTGAACACGTGTATCTATGTCAGTTTTTTAAGGAATCAAAGGATTGCTGATACTTTTCACCATTCTTCATAAAAATTAACTCTTGTCACTATTAAAGCATCCCTAAAATTTGCACATATAATCCCATCTCATGCTAAAAATATGCTGAGAGGAATAAATAACAATGGTAAATAAATAATGAATGGAGAACTTACATAAAAAATACTACTTTTGATTCTACATTTTTAATATCATTTCTCACTCTTTGGAAAAGTACATTAAAAATATACTCTTCCCATGCTATGCTGATAATATCAGCCAGATAATTAAATGATATGAATCACTGGGGCTGTGTCCATTGACATTGTCAAATGATACAACTGTTTATGTTCATTATTTTAAAGAACAAGCACTCTTCCTGTGGTCATTAAATGTCCATTTCTTTATTTCAAGGTGAGTTGTGCCACATTGCCAGCCTTGTTTACTTATGCTTCACTGAATTAGGCTGAGGAGGATGCCAAAAAAAAATGACTATAATATTTATGAAATAAAGATCTAGTCCAGTTCTCTCCAGGATAAAAATATGCTTTAAAGACATCTGCCAACTTCACAAACACATTGATTTGCCAGCCAGTGCTTGTTAGAGCCACCACTGAGAAATGAAAAACAAAACTTGGAAAAGTGAATCCTTCCCAAACCCAAATTTTGCAAGGCTTATTGTATACAGATGCTGGTTTATTCCAGCAAATGTGTGCCAGATATGCACAGCTGTCTTTCTGTCACTTTTGATCCACCTCAGTATGTCTCCCCTGCTAGTTCTGTCTGTACCTTGTTGAAGGTGTTAGAAGGGAAAAAGTTCATTTCTCATTTCGAAACTTTCTCTTCTCCAGTATCCATCCCCCTCGTATTTCACTGGGGCTCTCATGTCTTTGTGACATGGAGGCCACACTGATCAGATATAAAAACTCATATCTGAATTGCTCATACATTAAATAAAAGCCTAAAACAATAAGGTGGAGGTTCTGGTCCCTCCTCTAAAAAAGCTAAACACTGATACTTTTCACTTAACTGCCTGAAGCTTATGATTGAAAGGCTTGTTTTCTCTGCTGATAGCCCCAAGCTGTGCCCAGTTTCTCTACAGACAAAAGGATAAGAGATGTGGTGACAAGCACACACCCCTTTTATGAATCAGAGAAACAGTGCTCTTCTTGTTCCCTAGGCAGTTGAAACCTGAGCCACAATTTTACAGCTTAGCACTTACCAGCTGGCTTTCACGTGAAAGGCTTTTAAAATATATACATAAGTTCAGGCACACACATGCACAGAGTAAGACATTTTTGATTCTGATGACAGTTACAGAAATATAGAAAAAATGTCTCTAAGTCATGCTTCTTGTTGCAACTGAGGCTCTTTGTATCTTCTCCTGTGCACCTTGGACAGGGGGAACAGATTGTGCCTCTCCTCTTTTCATCAATCTTTTATGTATTTGAAGGCTAATGTCATATCCCCATTCAGATGTTTCTTCTTTAGGATAAATTGCTCCCAGGTTGTTCAACTTCTCCTCATAGCTGATATTTCCAAGTAGCCCAGGCTGGATATTTTGCTCTTGCTATTACTTGGAGCATGTTGATAGAACAGAAGGTTTACTTGTGTATCTTGGCATGGCATTTCCATGTTTTATCATCTCAGTGAAGTGTTTGCCTTTCTTTGTGAGAGCCTGGCATTGCTTCCTACCCAGTTCACCCATCAATCAGTCCAGTCCTGTACTTGGTAGAATGGATGAATTCTTTAAGTACCTCAACTGTCAGCCCAGATTGAAACAGGGGAATCTGACACATTGAGTTTTCTCTGCTCTGTGGATTTATTTGGGCAAAAGAGTGAAATGGAGTTACTCTAACTTTTTATATATTTGCATCTGAACAAGTCATCCCATAACCCTTTGTAGGTAATGGCAGTAAAAGGAAACAGGCAATTCTGTGGTACAATTTGTCTTATTTTGCTATACACTTATCAAGTAGGTCAAATGAATCACCCACTATCTGATTCGAAAGTCAGGAATGTGGACAAGGAAAATTGGGAAACAAAGAGAAACAGGTTTATCAGGAAAGATGGAGAAAATACTAAGAAGAACAAAGTGTTAAGACCAGAGAGAAGAAAGAGGATATAAATTGTGAAGGCTTCATTGGTCTTTTAGAAATAGTTGCAAAGATCAAGCAAACAACAGCTGCATGTGAGTACTGAAAGGAGAAAAGGCAAAGTGAAAATAAGCTACAAAATATGCAATAACACATTATTGCAAATGCATAAGATTGTGTATGTTTTGAGAACTTCTCAAATAAGCAACTTAAGTACGCACATGGATAATTCTCAACAGCAGTTGAGAAGTAGAATTTCTGTAAAGGAATACAGCATGTCTTTTGGAAGAGGAAGTTGGTTTGTTATAGCAGATGCAGTAAAAAGAATGGATGCAAGTAGGAAGCAAAATTTTGGTCTTTCTGGGTTAGATATTGATGTATGAGAAAGAGGCAAAAGTAGAGAATGGAGGAGAAAGGGGAGAGAATTGTGTGGAAAGGAACCAGAATAAAAGGAAAAGAAAAACAGAAAGGGAGAGAAAGAGATGTGTGGAGAGGAAAAGGCAAACACAAAGCCATGGGCTGAATTAAATAAAGAAAAGCCAGTCAAATAAGGTTGGATTAGTTTTATCTACCTTCAGGAAAAACACATACTGGAGAAGCATTGCATGTAATTGCACTGAAAATGTGCTTTTGCAAGTCACTTTTATTCTTTATGTGAAAAAAAAACGAGTAAATGTATTACAGGAACACTTTTCTACTTGAAATACTGCAGAACAACATTTTACATTATGATGTATCTTTTGCAAGATCTCTTAAGCAAATGTTTTAAGTGTTTCTTACACAAACTAGTCCTTAAGTAGATTAAAACAGTATAAAAATATATGAACCATTGCAAAAATTGTTTCAAGTTCTATGCTTTCATTACTTTAAACACCTTACCTGAAGGTTTTTTTTTTTTTTATATTCTTTTCATGCACAGAAGAAATTGGCCCAAGAAAAGAAACATTCCTGGATAATGGGAAGCAACATGTGTGTATTTCTAAAAACAGAGAAACTCTTTGAACATCTTCCAAAGAAATCCAAGTATATGCACACATTCTCCCACCTAAAGGGAGAGCTAACACTTGCTGTCCTCTTACACATTGCTTCATTTTATCTTTTGTATTTATACAACTACTGCTTATATCCTGCAGTTGATCCATTAAGAATAATTTTGGCTGAGTGCTCTTCCTTCCCACCCCCATTCCTGGTGGATCTTAAGGAGGAATTTTATCTCAAGGGAGAAGAAAGAATTATTTTAGGCAATCCTTTCAGATGGGGAAAAGGCCACTGCTCATTATAACATATCTTAATCTTACAGTCTTCTACATTGCCTTCTGGATCAGCCCTTGAAGGTGGAAAGCAACAAGGAAGAAAGTAGAGCCTTCCACCCCGCTCCCCACTCTTGGTGCTGCTCACATTTGGAAAGCTAGAAGGAATCACTTAAAGAGTAAGGAGAGAAAAGAAAAGAAAAGANGAGATAGAAAGCAACTACTGCTCTGCTTTCTCCTTTGTTTCTGCAATTGTTTCACACTCACAGTCTCTCAGTCAGTGAATGTGAATGACTCTTGGAGACAGAATTAATGCCAGGTGTTCCTTCCTGACAATAAGTTGTACGTCCTTCTTCATATCAAATTATTTAAATTATCCTCATATTAGCTGGTAAAATGTAACAGTGGGGCACAGTTTAAGGAAAGAAATTTTGTGACATCTGAAGTAATTGCTTCTCAGAACCAAGCTCAGAAGCATCCAAAGAAAGGAGAGCTACTTCAACCTAAATAAAGCATGAAATTGAACAAGAAATAGTTCTACTGGGAACGGGCAGTAAGGGGCCAGACGATGGATGCTATGCTTACATGGCTCCAAAACTTAATCTTGTGTCCCACCACGGGATATTTAGGATGCAAATATTCCTTATAAACATGTTAAGGAGTCAAGAGGGTAGTGAAACATTATTAGGAAGCTAAGTAAGTCATTCATGGAACAGAGAGCTTTAGAAACATCACAGTCCACTTTTCTCTTCATGACAGTTATTATTTCAGCCAGAGATGTCTTACAAATGAGAAAGGCAAGCCAAAGACCAAGGCCTGAAATGGCTCACTTTTGCTTCCTCATTTTTGACTCCTCATTCTAGCTGCATTTTTATAGCATTATGAATTGGCAATTCGTAAAAAGTGATACTAGTGGAAAGAAACATGGCACATACCATGTACATTGACAGTGGTGGTTGGAAATTGGGAAGGTACTGAGGAAAGGTGAGAGGGAATTCGGAGGGTGAATGAGCAGCATTTCACAAACAAATGTAGTCAGTGATGTCAAAGAGGCCAACCATATGTGTTTTTTGTTTATTGTTGGACAAGGATCTAAATTTTTTATTTAAAAGACACATGTAACTGGACAGAAAGTGCCAGAATAAAGAATTAAATATCACTTGTGTCATGTGTGAAGCCAGTCTTTCTTTAGAAACTGCAGTAGACCTGCAAAATATATAGAAAATTCCCATTTTTGTCTTCAACAGCAGACTGAAATTGAAATTAACCTGGTATATGGAAACAGACCTAAGCCTACAAAGTCATCCATCTTAGTAGCTGAATTCTGTCTAGTAAGTTGCTCTGCATTTTGGTTTTCAGAAACACCCACATATCTATTTCTCCTCTAAATAGGGGATGAGAGAACAAATGGGCCATGTGTCATTGAAGAGGTCAACCTAGTGGTGTTCTAATGTCCTGAAATAAATCACCTTATAAAGCAGAGACTCCTCACAGAGAAATTTTCTGTCAGCTTTCGTAGTTAGAAGAGGTGCTAACAGACACTGCAGGCTTTCAAATAGTCTCATTAAGGGAAAAGAGCAGCCTCTATGATATTCAGTCACAGTCTAATTTGCTGTTTTGTTTGTTTATTACAAATTAGTAGTATTATTTTTATTTAATTTACTTGGATGAAGTCAGAAATATAATTCAAGGCAGTATGGTTTTATATGTTTGCTTCAAGTGTGAATGAAGCCTCATGTACTCATTCAGAAAATAATTATATAAGAACCTGTATGAGCAAATACATGATTTATGTACAGCTTCTGTTTGGGAGATGAATCTTTTAGAAAATCTAGTGTCCTTCTAACATGAATAGGCAATTCTCACACTTTCTAGTGTTTTGGACATAGCCTCAAACAAAAATATCTGTCATCATTGCTGTTAGCATGGGAATTGACTGACAGGGGGCATTGCAAAGGCCCAAAAAAATAGCAGTGATGTATGCTAGAGAGAATAAAAGGAGAAGAGAGTGAGCATCAGCTTTCACTCATTCCGAGTCTCACCTGCCCACTGGCTGGGAGAGCAGGCTGCAGCTCTTCCACTGATTTTCCTCTGAGCCACAACCCGGATATCAGGTTGCCCAGTATGAAGGAAAGGGTTGCACCAGCCCCTTCTAGAAACAATCTAATGTACCAGAGAAGTTGGATTTCAGTTTTGAGAATTTTTCTGGTTGCTGTTATTGGCTGGTTACTTAAACTTTTTTCTAAACATGGACATGTTTTGCAGCAAAAAATAAACATTACAGCCCTCTTTTCCTTGAGAATAATATAACTTTTATGCCAAGGTTACCAGAATCATTTAGATAAAACAGACACATCACAGTGGACCCATGTTCAGTTTTATCCAGTATTGCTTGCCAAGAGTGCAAGTAAAAAAAGCAAAATGGGATTTAACAGTTTCTTCCATAAAACTGTCCAAACACCATTCAAATCACGTGAACTTTTAGTACTCACAATGTTCTGTATCAAGGAATTTCACTCCTTAATTTGGTGTTAGGAAAACTATAATCTCTTGTCATCTGCTTTGCACTTATCAGTTGTTGGTTTTCACTCCTAGGTTTTTGAGAAGGAAAACAGAGGACAGGCAGTTCCTCTTTTATCCTCTTAATGGCACTCATCATTTAGGTTCCTGTTGTGTACCCCCTCAGCCATCTCTCCAGTCTGCTCTGTGGTTCCTCAGTGTCTCAAAAATCATCCCAGATTTTTGGTTGTCCTTGTTGCCTTTGTCTGAGCCCCTTGCAGTTCTATCATTTTATTTTTGAGATGGAGCAACTAGAGGTACACAGTGTGTTCAAGCTCTACATGCCTCAGGGATTCATCACCATCAGGTGGTGGCAGAGTAATGTTAGTCTTCTCCTCTGTTTTATATTGCTTTCCTTAAAATTGTAATGTTCAATTTCTTCTTCTCTCCTTTGTTGTTTTTTTTTTCCTACTGAATGACTGTGTTACCTCCATGTTTTCATAGTGCTCAAAACCCTTGTTTCTGGGTGGTAATGATACATGCATTAATGATACATCTAGGTGGCTCTTGATACATGCAAAATGAGGATTTTTCTCCCATGTACATTATTTTACGTACATCTATGGTAATTAGCATCTCTATTTATTTAGTAATTCAGTACTGTGAGATACTTCTGCACCTCTTTTACAGCTAACTTTCCATGTCACTGCCATAAATTATCAACAGCAAACTGTCACCAAAGTGTGACCTTTTCTAGATCACTTATAAGTTGAACAGCATCAACCACACATCAGCTGCAACTATGCTCATTCTGAAGTCATCAAGTGTTCCACAGAAATCATGAAGTTTTATCAGATCTGTCTTTGTTTATCCTAACTCTTTACTGTGCATCTATTAATTCTAGCTTAAGGAGGCAGGTTGTCAGGTGGTGTGTAAGCAGACACTGAAAAGCCCAATCTTCATTCTTTTGTGTCTTCTACAGGCATCACACTTCGGTCTGGGAGGTCAGAGACAAAGTCATCTACAGTGAAGCAAGAAACAAAGTTGAGAAACCATAGTGGGAGATAGAGAGCAAGAGGTAATGACATAGAGGAGTGGGAGACTGAAATAGAGGAAAACCTGGGCATAGCCTGGAACTGCACGGATTGTCAGAGAGAGTTTCAATATCAGAAAACGGCAAAGGGGAAGTAGGGAAACAAAAAAAAATAAAGAGGTAGAGGGATTCTCCATAATGATACTTAGTACAAACAGACAGAAGAGAAAATCACCCTCCAGAAGCAGAAGAAAAAACAGGTAAGGAAAGGAGGGATTCATTTAAAGAACAACCATCCCGTCTTTCCATTCAAAACTGTAAAGGTTGTTATTTTTGTTTTTCAAATAAGACAACGTGAGAGAAAAGTGGAGTCCTATAGGGTATAAAATCATCAGTTATTCTATTTGCCATTATAACCTGACAGAAATCTCACATCAGCTGACAATGGCTTTGGTAGAAACTACAGAACAAATGTGTGTGGAGTTCAGCAGTGCTGTAAATTTGTGAAAATAATCTTCAAGTAAACAGCCTGTAAAAGAAAATGGTTGCAATCTTTCCTAAATCATCTCCAAAGGGAATTGCCCATGCTGCATGTATGGGCATTGCTTTATAAGGCAGTGCTTGTTTGATAACAATTTTCTCAGCAAGACTCAATGAATAGAAGATCTAATTGACACTGTCAAAAAAACCTGTTCCCACTTTTCTACACACATAAATCTGTGCATCTGGCAAAACTCCCTCTGGTTTGTAAAATTTGCTCACAAACATTATGCTTGAATCTAGGGCTGATGTTAAAAATCTTGTTCCTAATACAGAGCTGTCTCCAAATTGCAGATGAGAAAATCATTTAAGAGATGGCAAACTCCAAGTTGGAGCATGCTTCAAAGTTTGGTTTTTGTTTCTCGTTTGCTGAATTGATATTTCTGGGCTAGTGTTTTTATCTGATTAATTACCAATGAGCACCAGAGTGATAACTCTAAAACCTTTGCATCTTTCACTGTACAGAGAGTAGTGCCAGAAAAAAACAAGATTTCCAATTATGAGCTGCCAAATTCCTTTAGCCTTGTTACAGGAGATCCACTCAGAATGACAAATTAATTCATTTTCATTGCCAATCTAGTCATTGTCCTCTCCACTGAGACTGTCAATAACTGCCAATTGTGATACTGAAAATTGTGAAATTTTATGAGACAGTTGGCTTGCTTGCTGGTGTCAAGGGACAGGAAGTAGGTTTGTCAAATTCACATCGAATTTGTGCCCTACAGAACTGGTAAAATCTTACACCCAAGGAAGACTTTCATGTCTGAATGTTGAGCAACAATCCCAAAAATTTTATCTTATGAATAGAAAAAACTGTCCAAGAAACAAAAATATGTCTTTTAGAGGTCAGAACTCTCAGGATAAAAGTATAAAATCACTGACAAAAAAATATGCTGTGATAATTTTTGCAAAGAAAATTTATAAAACAAAATTCTTTAACTGCATGAATTTAAAAAAAGAAGCCAGAAAAAACCCCAAGAGACAATAAGAAGTAGGTGAATAGGAATGGAGTAACAATGAGATGGAGATTGAAAATAGCTGAGATATGGTCCTCAAACTAAATCAATAGTCTACATTAATTTCACAAAAATTATGAAGTTAGCAATATGGGGGATGGTGAATGAGAATGGGGGATATGGAAATACAAATTAATTCATTTTAAGTGGAAGAAAAATGGTAAGATTTAAATGGGGGCAAGAGTGGAGAATAAAAAATTAACTTGATAATCTCCATTCCAATATTCTGAGAAAACTGATATTCACAATAGCATTTACAGAGTCACAGTGGATTTGGCATAATACCATCTAATTGAATTACAGTGTATGCAATGTACACAATGTCTGGTTTTGTGGAAAAAGGGGGAAAGAAGTGGCTCTTTGAATGTCTGGAGCTGTGTCTCAGAAGACAATAGGTGCTCAGTAGTGAGAGTTTCAGTCCCCACTTCCTTCATTTTTCTTGCATTTGGCACTCTTGCTATCTGCTTAAAGATAAGCAGAATATTCTCTGAAGAATGTCTTAGAGTAAAAGCAACCAAAACTCAGGATTTCTCTTCCATGAGAAAGATCTCCCCCATCCCAGACACTTTATACAAGACTGACAATATATTATAGTTCAGGCTCAAATGAAAAATACATTGTGGTAGGGGAGAAAGGAGATTGTCTTTTCCTTAAGGAAAAATTAAAATATTTCTATTTGTTATTGCTTGAACAATATTGAATGCAGAGCCATCCTAAGTCCTGGTAACTCTTCATGCTTACCTAGAACCTGAGGACAGCTTCTCAGGCAATCTTCAAGGCTGGGTAAGCCTTGGAAGTTCCCTGGAAACACTGGGATAACCCTCCCACCTCAAAGTCCTTGGATAAGTTCCCAAAAGCTGTGGTAGCACCTTTACTCCCTGGGCAGGCACTCTGATTCACAACAGACTGTAAAGCTCTCTGCCTTCCCTCTGAAGGGTTTGTCTGAAGTATTGTCTGGAAGTGGTGGGTTATTCACTCTCAAGAGGGTCATCAGTGGCTCAGAAGTCATCTGTTTAATGAGACTTTGCCTTCATCCTCATAAAAGCATTTCAACATGATATTTTCAATCAAGCCTGGCTTGATTTTGTTGAATTAGTTTTAAAATATTTTATAAAAAATTCCTAGGATTTTTATTTTATTTTGCCTGTAGGCAATAACTCTTCACAAAACACAGATAACACTGATAATACAGAGATATGTTATAATTCATATACTAATATGAATGGCTACTCATAGAACTCACTTTGTAACAGTACCTGTGAAATTACGTGGCACAAGTTGTCAGAGTTGGTCTGTGAAGTTCAAAGGAAAAAGCTCATTCTTAACATAAACAGCAAACATTTTTTTCCTTGAATGAATCAGGTAGTCCCCTACATGCATTTGCAATGTTTTATATCTATTGCCATTGCAGTGCTTAGCAGTCTGGGTTCAGTGCAGAACCCTGTGCTTATCTCTAACCTTTGTTTATCTCTCATCTGGGCTAATGCAAAGATTAGTTCCTGTGAACATTGAGATGGATCATCTCTGCAGACTGCTAGCTTCTTGTCGCCAATCCCTTGCTTCACAAAGGCTGAACTTTAGAAATTTCATTGGCCTTTTTCCATCTTAAGTTTCCTCACTCACAGTCTGTCTTCCTAAAAGATATTTCATGCTCTGTCAGGATCCTGGACAACAGAGCTGCTTTTCTCTCGCACTGAAGAGGATCTGCTTGGTTGGCACTGCTCACTGCCTAGCAGTGGGAGACGATATTGTGTGTCTCACGTATGGAGCTGTCTCTAATTAACCAAACGTCTGTGCTTCCAAAGATAAATGTGGGTGCTGGGAGCCTCAGCTCTATGATATAAGTCTGTGTGCCATCTTCAACATCTTGGTTCTGGGCTTAAGGAAAATGTTTTTCTAATTTCTCATTCTCAGTGGAGTTTCAGTGCTTGTCAAGCAAGAGTGTTTTATCAGCTGTCCTAATAGTTAAGGCATTGTTTCTGGCAAAATTTTCTCACTCTTTTCTCAACAAGAGAGTGAAAGGCTTTACCTTTATAATCACATCTGTATTTCCCAATACCGAGATAATTATATATGCAAAATGTCTTTGCCTGGGAGACAAGTATACTTTGTCACTGAACTCCACGCTAATAGCACGAATTTGTTCAAGTTTTAAGGCCTGTTTTCCTGTTAAGCTCTCACTTTTTTGCTGTCCCAATTCCTCATTCACCAATCATTATTTCATATGGCAGAGAGAACTGCATCTTTCAGCTGACTGAACCAATCTACAGATTTATTGAGGTAAGAACATACAGCCGTACAGACTTCGATATGGATCATCATGCATCTCTGTGTGTAACAAAAGGCCATATCTAAGCACATGTATGCATTATCAAGCTGTGGAAAAGTGGGTCAAGAAATCATGCAGGACAACAAGGACAAACTGCTGCATCAGTCAGATAATTAACATTCAGAAATGAGGTGTATTTTCCCATCATTTTGTTACACAAGGACTCTGACATCCCTCGGTACAAATGCACTTATCCTGCAGGATAACTTTTCCTTTATTTGGAAATCCGAACACTTTGCTTCAGCTACTGATCCAACCAACACACTTCTTGTTTAGTACACCTTTGTCTGCACCTTCAGGTACCTTCCTCTTCTTTTCTGTCCAGCCCTCTGCTGTGAGTGTCACCAAGGCCATGGAGTCAGAGAACAGCCAAAGGCTCACACCACTGAGGCCTTTGCATCCTGCCGAGGGCAGGATCAGGACTAAGAGTGTAAATGGGGTCAGCTGAGCTATGGCCATATTTCCCTCTTTTGTATTTCATATAGGACAAAAAGGGTGCCTGTAATGGACAGTTGAGCATCACAGAATCTCAAATGTCAATCATTAAACATGTCCTAATATACATCTTCAGTCTTCAGCACCATTACTGAGGTGTTTTTGAAAGGCTATAGTACAGTTTTCTATAGATTGGTAAATTAAAACTGAATGACAGGATCACAGAGAGGGCAATGCCAAAAAGCCTGATGAGAACAGCTATATATAGTAGAGTAAGGAATTCATAATATTCCATTGAAGACACCATATGTCCTTCCAACAGCTAGTCATCTTTAATAAAAGAATTTAAAGCAAGACTTGTTCTCAGTGTTAGTCTGTAGTCCAGATTTAGTAAGAACCTTCATTTTGAGAAACAGCATTTTTAAAACATTCAGAAGAGGAAGGAAAATAACACAGTGCTATTATAAAAACTAACAATAAGAGGAGCTAAGAAAAAAATCTTAATTATTAATTTTGTCCTAGGAACAGTTCTTATGAAGTGTTAATAATATCTTTGAGATAAAGAGAGTATGGAGAAAAAATGTTGCGTGTGGAGCTGCACATGCAATATCAAAAAATTATTCTACCTTTTTCATTTCAAAATACCAGCTTCATCAAACTGAAATCTTTTTCCATAAATTGTTTTCTTTTTAGAAGAATTGCAACATTTTTCTCTTGGACTTGGGATTAAATTTTTGATCCAAATGAGAGAGACAAGCAGAAACTATTCCCCAAGTGACTGTTGAACTGGGACGTGGAAGCCACAGGTGCAAGTTCCTGTCTGTATCAGACAGAAGGAATTTCACTGTGGAGCAAGTATTTCATTTCACATGAGTGCTTCCAGTATTGCTATTCTGAGAATAGCTCTTTTATTATGTTTTACATAAAGGAAAAAGTTGTTTCAAAGTCTCTTGTTCTTTTTCAGTATGGAATGAACACAAATTTCAAAATCTCCCACTTCTTTTTTTTCCCCCTGAACTTGAATTCTCATTTTTCAACTAGCTCTACAATCACATGGTTCATCTTATATTTTACTGCCAATCTTACACGTCATAAACAGAGTCTCGAGCTACAGAATGAATTATTTATATGAAGGGAGTGAATCCCAGAACGTTGCAAGTTTCCTGCATGAATACTTTTGTGCCTCTCATTTGTCACACACTTCATCCCATATTTGGCTCTTGTCAGATTGAGAGCAAAGGCCGTGAGTTGCTGCCCCAATAGGAGCATCTTCTCTTCCCCCTTTTTTATTTCAGAGCCCAGAGGACATAAAAATGTGACACTGCTATACTAGGAGTGCTTTAATACCCCCTTTGTGTCTGCCCTGTCGCTGTGCTTAAAGGGAAGTAGAGAAGATGGAAAGATTTGTTCTCTCTTAATGTCTTTGCTCATGGGTAGGGTAAATTCTGGCACATCATCCACATCTGCCTGAACATCATGCTATGGTTTGTACAGGTGCCATGTGGACACCAAGACAGTAGGTGGAATAGCTTTTACATTTTCCACAATTTCCACAAATTATTAAATGGGAAGGTGTTTTTTACCGTTTAATAACATTTTAGTATTTGTTATTTAAAGTCTTTTTATTCCTACTATTATAAAACTATCTGATTTAGCACTCAGAGCACTCCTGAGGCATGTGGCTTTCAGCAGACCCCAAGGTATTAGTTCTTCATTGCACAGAAAGACAATACATCTGAATTCTCCCTTTTGAATTGCAGGATTCTCCTCCAAAACTGCAAATCTGGAAGAGTCTGTAGAGAACAGGAAAACCTATGAGCTATGAGAAAAGTTCCTAATGAAAAGCAGTGGACCCACAGAAAAGAGTCTTGGGAGACAAATATCAATTGTGGAGGGTACTTCCTTTCAGCAACACTGGGAACAAAGCAATATAAATTATACATAGAAGAGAAATAAATCTAACTTAATTAGGTCAGAAGTGCATGTGTCTGTAATAATGAGCTTCTCAGATGCTGCTGCCTCCTGTGTTCTACCCCTGCTCCTCACCAGCCAGGATGTGACTCCACGTTTTGGATGTGTCTCACCAGAAGCTCCACAACCTGTTGGCTGCAATGGCCCTGGTGCATCTCTAGAAGGCTTTGAGTGCTTTTTATGCCTTAACTGGCAGGAGCAAAGCCTTCTGGGATAATTAGTGCTGCTTCAATTGGACAGGTAGCGGATGGGAAATAAACAGGTTCAAGAGCTCAAGGGACATCCGTGTTGCTGTAGGCAGGGAGGCAGTGGAAAATAAATATAGCTAAGCAGTTGGAAAAATATTTATTTATTTATGCTCTTTTCTTTTTGAGATGTGAGATGAGGACCAGCCCCAATAAGAACTCATTTTTTTCCTAAACAGTTGTCAACTCTCTCCAGCCCTTGAAAATCACACCCCACGTAAGTCCATGGCCAGCTACAGTGATGACCCATTTGGAAATGCTTTTCTTTATTGTTAACTGTGAAAGGAGATAATTTGTTACATAAATAATGAATTAGATGTGTATTAATTTAGAACTGCTTGTCTGAATGGTTTGCAAAGCAGCTGTGTGATTTTAGGCAGTCATATGCTGTCAATTAACAACTTATTCTAAGACAAATCTGTGTAAGCTTATTATGTGTATCACACAGTGTGGAATTTCTTCATAGGTTTTACTAATTCTAGCTGTATACTATTGGCTGCATAGTAGTTTTAAACTGCTAAAGATTAGTAAAAATCCCAGTTAAATTACTGACAGACAGAGGGAACTTCCAGTTACATTCCAGCTTCTAATCTGCTAGTGATACTTTTCATGTTGTTGAGAAGTTGAGAGACCTCATTAAAATCCCCAGTTTTTCTTTATGGGAAACTTAACACAAGTCCAGAAAGACACCATTCAAACTGAATATTCATAATACATTACCAATATTTTATTCAATTAAGGGAGGGAGCTTTTAACTTCATAGTTAGACAAGCAGCATGGCTTATACTTACAAGTCTGATTGCTGTCTGTCTTTCCAAAAGAAATATGCCCCCAAAATTTCAAAGGACTGATCTTCTGTCCTTAAAGAATTTGGAAATATCTGCGACAATGAATTATGAAAAAAAAAAAATGCTTAGAAGAGATTGAAACCTTTGACAAGTTTCTTTTATTTTTTAAGTGTACCATGTATGAAAACAATAATTCCATGTTTTGATTATTCTGATCTTATCGAAACATAACAGGACCTTTAATAAATCTTGAGGGACTGCCTCTGAACAATACAATTATTCAAAGCCTCTCTTAATAATGCAAAGTTTCTCTACTCAATATTTCTAAAAGTCCTTAATAGGACTTAATAGTCCTTAAACTTGCCATTGGTATTTGCAATATACAGCACTGTATAGTTTGGACTGAAGTACATAAGGATGACCATATCCATTTTTCTGCAAAAATGTTCCTTTTTTAAGAATGTGGTCATTGCCAAAAAACTTTAGCCACAATCTCCCAAGCATACAGAGCTTTAAGCATTTTCACAGGAAGAATTTCTCAAGCTGTGTATCAAGTCCTTAATAAAATCACTTATATTGAAATTTGTTCCACTAGAAAAATGATGCAGAAGCTTGGCTATGAGTCAGGCAAAACTCAAGCATATCAAGCCTGTGTATTTCTGTGTTTTCCAGTGTAATGGCTTCCCAGCCTCTCACTCACTCACATTACCTGGGCACCTGACCCACAGCTAAGCAGGAGAATGAACAACTCTGTGTCATTGCTAGGAAATGTGTCCTGCTGTAAAGAAATTTTAGAAATTTCCCTATTAACAATGTTTTTTAGTAGTGTTTTGGGATATCTGCTTCTCCCCTCAGTGGAATGAAGCTTTGCCTTCTGTTCAACACAGTGGGAATATGCTCAGTCCTGATTGCTTTACACTTCCTCATCTTGATGCTCCTTGCTTTCTCCATTCCCTCTCTTCTCCATCTGAGGTTTTTCTTCCATCACTTAACCAGCTCCATTTTTCTCTCCAATCTGTCAGCTCCTTCAGACAATCAAAATTTTTCAGCTCTGGAATTCAGTATTTGTCCTGTCCAGACACATGGAAAAAAATAGTCCTCTCAAACAAATATTAGGAAACAAAATAGAGTAGGAAAGTCTGAATAAAAGTTTAATCAAAGTGTCTTTGGGATGCAGCTGCCTGCAGACAAATTTAGTCAACAAACAATGAGTGTCAGTGTGACCACTCTCTGATCCCTCCCTTAGTAGAGTAATTCAACTGCAGTTAAGTGGGCAAAATTGCTGTTAATATGATATCAGAGTGAACAGAACTGCCATAAAACTGAGAGGCAACCATTTTTAAACCTGATAAAAAGTATTCTGTTGTACAGAAAGTGTTTCACACAGTTTCCCTTGAAGTGAGATAACATTGACACCATGAGCCTAGAGCAAGACAGAGAAATACAGCAATTTCTGCATAGAGTGTGAACATCCAATTTCATTAGACAGATTTCAGTTCAAGACTTCGGTTGCTATTACCTGATCTACCAGAGTCAGACTAGGATGAAACTTTCCTGATAGCACATTATTTCATAATTTACCATAACAAAACTTTCTGAACCTTCTGCTGAACCATTTGGCCTTTCACAGAGGTACACAGAAAATGTAGTACACCAAATTAATAGCTTGAGTTTGCTTCATTTACCTGTAAGCAAAAGAAGTAGCATCATATTAGATCACACGTGGATATTTCATGTGTGCTAGGAAAAATCACAAAGATTCATCCTTTTTCAGGTCAAAGTTCTTCTTCATAACTAAAATGAGCTGCTCTTACATTGCATTTCTTCCTTTCTGCATCCTTCTTTTCCCAGTTTTCCTTTTCTGCCTCTCCATATCTCTACCTGTGTGGCATAACCATATACTCTACTTCTCTCCTCAAACTGGCAAATTGATTCCTCAGCTAAGTTTCCCTAGTAAGCCAAGCAGCCAGTAAAATTAATAGCATTTTCATAGCATTTCTTTTTAATTCATGCTGTTGCTTAATTTGCTTATATGATTCTGCAGCTGAAGAAAAGGGATTAAATGTCAGACTATTGTACAGATCCAAACCAGCCCCTTTGAACTCTGATTTTACAGCAGAAGCATCAAAGAATTGCTACTCCAAGGCTTTTTATCTATAGAAACTGTAAGAAAGAAACTATAAAAGAACATATTCATATTCCTACCTCAATTTCCCATTCTAACTTCAGCAAGTTCCTATTGAATTTGATGCTGTAGGATTAAGCCTTTGGGCCCAGATCCTCAAAGGTACTTAAATGTTGCAAAGCTAACTTTTATTCCCCTGCGACCTCATAGATTTTCCTACCCAAATACAACTTCCCAGGCAATGAATAGTAAGAGTGATTTCTTTTTTCCCTTACTAAAAAAAGATAAAATCAGAAATCAGCAGAGCAAGGATCTGCCTAAATCAGCCATGTCTGAAGAGCAGACAAGTGGGACTGGACATAGTCACTTGCCTCTGCAGTGGCTCAGAGTGACCTAAATAGCATTCACCTCCACCTACATTCTGATTATTTCAGTGTGCAAGGGCTGTTTGATGTCTGTACATATGTAAGAAAGGTTGATATGCCCAATCTGACTCCTAAACAAAGAGTAAGTAAAAAGGTAGAATGGAATGGAATGGAATGGAATGGAATGGAATAGAATAGAATAGAATAGAATAGAATAGAATAGAATAGAATAGAATAGAATATTGTCAGTTGGAAGGGACTTACAATGATCATCTAGTCAAACTGCCTGACCAGGGCCAATTCACCTGGGTGATCTGATGAAAGTATGTTGATTTTAGAATCAGCTTTCTCAGTTGTTACATATCTGTCCACAGAGTTACACTGTTCACTGCAGAACAACCAGGTCTCCTGTTGAGGCCCTCCCACTGTCTACAAATTGTGACCTGTGGATTGCAGGAGAGCAGAGAGCCCATGATTAGAGACCTCACTTGACAGGTAGGAAGGTGACACTCGAGCCCTTGTCTTGGAGATTAGACTTTGGTTTAATCTAAAACCCAAATTTGGGCTGAGGCAGGAATCTCAGCCACTATTAACTCTCAGGCTGACCTCAGCATTTAGGCTGCATAGTGTGTGGTCACTGGTCAGCCAACTACAGATTTAAACACCCATTCTGTCCAGTGGTAGCTTGGCAGAGATTTTGAGCACTTCAATGGGATGTGTGAAGAAGCATAGGGATGCTGAAGAAATACCTTTGGGGACCTGGGCCTCAGTTCCACTGACTTGGAGAACTTGTTTTCTGTTTCCAGTCTACAGTGATAATTCAAGGGCAGGACACTCTTGCCTGGAGTGGGGACACGTATTGTCATATTGGGGACTGTGGGCTCCCATCATCAGGTGGCTCTAATCTCCTGCTGGGGTAGGGCAGGGCATCAGCCCTCAGCCCCCACTCTCCCCTGCTCTTGCAGAGCACTTGCTTCTCCAGCTCCCTGGTGTGAGACATGAAATAGTGGAGCCAAGTAGTATTGCAGCTGCAGGGGGATAAAGGATTTCCAGCTGTATCTAACCTGCTGCAGCCTCAGATTCCCTCCCCAATGCATTTGTCAGGCCCACCATCTTTCACTGTGCTCCATCACCTCTCACCCTTCTCTGTTGCTCCATTTTTATGGAAATTCATTTATAAAAGGAAGACAGTTATATTTATAATGTAGACCATGCTGGAATACTTAATCTTTCACTTCATTTTTTTTCAAGTGTGCCTTACTCAGACGTGGACTGATAAGATGACAAGTGCTAAAACAATCTGTGAAATGATGCATAGACTTTTAAGCAAATTAATAAGTGCCTTGGAGCAAAGATATATATAATCACAGAAAAACCTGACTCTTTTCATAGGAGATATATCCTTGAAATACTGTTTTATCTGGTTAATTAGAGTTAGGGGGTGGAAACACTGGCTTTCACGAGATTAAAGAGAAAACTTAAAATATTCAGATGGGAATTTGTTTTATATAATATACTACATACACACTTAAATATGAAAGTTTGATCCTTTAATATTTAACCAATGGACAGTCCACCGAGACATCTCTTTCATTTCCACTGGGGTCCTAGTACAAGCACCAGGTAGTTTTAATAGACATCACACATTTTTAAAAAAATAGGTGCAGTTAAGACACAGTTCAGCTAAGAGCCATGGGGCACAATATGTTGCATGGGTCAAAAGCGCACGTCCTAAAGGAACTAGTGAACTAGAACAGTGTCTTTGTTATTAATCCGGAAATTGCATTTTTAGAACACATATTGCTGACTATATAAGTCTCTGGGTTTTTTTTCTTTTCTTCCAGTAATTTCTTTTTTCACATGAGCAGAGCAAACATCTCTCTTTGTTCCTTATAAAGATCTTTTAACTTTCCTGTTCCAGCTAGACAGTAACAATCCCTTATGCATCTTAACATTTATGTTTATGCAGGCTACAAATGTCTGTGCTCACACTCATACGAGACATCTTTAATACACACCTCCATCTGCCAGCGACCTGCCCATGACCTTCTTCAGAAATGCATGGTAACTTGGCTAGCTCTATTTCTGGTCCTTCTGAAAAAGGATTGTCAGGTCAAATTGTGACAGTTTAAGTGTGATGTCTGATATTGACTGCTGTCCAGCAGGGACTGTAAGCGCTGCGTCTCCCACTTCATTCAGGACCTTACTATTGACTTGCACAATCATCTTAAGGTTAGTCTTTTATCTCCTGTGCTTCCAGGCAAAGAAATTAGTGGCACTAGAGCAAACTGCTGTACTGCAGCCCAGGGACACTGCTCCCGTGGAGCTAGTGGCTGTATGACTTCAATGCCCACAAACTGTGTGTCAGAGACAGCTGTAATTACTATTAAAGCATGTTTCTGTGGCTCAGTTTTAAGTAAAATAACTTTTCCAATACACCTATTTCTCTGTGTGTCTGTGTTTGCATGTGTATACTTTGGACAACATGGAACAACTTCTTTAAAGGAGAAGTTCTTGTACAATAAGGCAAGAAAGTAAGAGAGATACTAAAAATCAAGCTAACAAAGAAAGAAAAAAAAAGTGCACTGTTGAATGCCTTTTCTAACTGTATGTTATTGCTAAAATATTATCATTTCACCTTTTTTTTCCCCTTTCCACCCTCCAGTCTTGTCAAACCACTTTCCTTACACCTGTATTTGTGCTTGCCAGTCCCTTCCCAGAGCAGTGCGTGTCCTCATGGTTATTTCACTTCCAACTCCAATTTTTTTACATAAAAACTAAATGTGGGACATTAGGAGCTTTGAAGCAGTCCTTTTAATAGAGTAGGAACCTGAAAGATCTTGCAGGTGCAGAGGATCTCAGGTGGTTACTGCCCAGGGTCTCTGGCAAAAGGGCAGAGAGCAAAAACATCTTTACATTCCTATCTTTCTCCTTTTTATTTTAGTGGATCTTCTACATAAATAAAACAGTTGGATTTAAAAACTGAGTGCTTCAAGAATTACAGAATTCAGTGTGGTCTGATCTTTGATGCAATTTAGTTTAACAACGGAACACCACACTCTTCAAAATATGCAAGTTATTTCTAATTCATAAATGTCTTGTGAACAGAAACCATTTGAAAAATAGTTTCTAAATCAGCTGCACTATTACTTCTATTGCATTTAATTGGAATGATTGTTACTTGGACTGCAGATACAGCTCCAATTTAAGTGGGTGGCATTGCACCATCTGCCATATTTTATCCCAGGGTAAAAACCATATTATTTTATTTTTCCTGTCCATTTTCCAGATGGAATTCCTCACTTAGATTATTCCATAGGTGGTATTTTCTCTCCTCTCCTTCTCTCAACATGAAACTCTACCCAAGCCTTGAGGAAATCTTTGCTGAAACAAATATATCAACTGTGATTTTTTTTTTCAATCTGGATTTTAGCAAAAGAAAAGTTGAAAACTCCTGCCTCGTTCCACAAATGAAAACTTTGTTCAGTGTTGGCTTAGAATAGCTCAGTCTTGTTCAAAGAGATTAGTAACAATGGGTTTTCAGTTTTTACAATGCTAATCCATGATTAATCTAAACATATTTTAATGCTCCTTGAAGCACAGTATTATTTTCCTAATCCTAAATTTGCCTCATTGATCCCATCCTTGCTCATTTTTCCCACAACAATGCAATTTATACAAGACTGTAGCTAAAGTCTTTATAATTAAATCAGAAATTGATGATGATGATGATGATGATGATGATGATGATGATGATGATGAACGTAGGTATAAGAGCTGGTAAGATAGAAAGGTAGACCTGTTTCCAACCCTTCTAACATGGCCATCACCCAGAAAAAATACTGAAAGATGAAGTGTTGCTGTGATAATTTTCTACTTACTTGGGATTTTTGAGTGTTTACAGATGCTGTTCATATGCCATTTCATATTAGTGAGAAGAAAAACAGTTAACAACATGTCATAAAATACTAGTTAAAAACTTTTCTCAGTAATATGCCATTTGTAAAAAAGAACAAGATTTCAGAATGATAAGGGGATTTTCTTGGATTTTGAATTATATCAGGATATTTCCAAGGTAACAATTTAAAAATATTTTTTCATTTATTAATGAAGTCTATTTTCTATTTCTGAGTAGACCTCATTATCTGAAACAGTAATGGAAAAGAGTGTGATAGCCACAAAATATGCCTTCAGTCTCACAAAGTACCTCTAGAAATAAAATGTTTTCCCATAATTTTTTTTAACAATTAAGACCTATATTAAATAACAAATGCAGGTTAATTCTAAGAGTTTATTCATGGCTCCTGTTTAAAATTAAAAGTTCGAATGTATTTGTTAAATGTCTCCTATGGCTGATGCCTCATGATACCTGCAACATCCACCAAAACCACTGTGAAGTTCAAGACACGGGCATTATTTAGTCTGTGTTTTTAACCTGCAGGATGTAAGCAAAGTCAACCTCATGAAAAGAGCTGAAAGTTTCAGAGATTTTGCTTTGCATTACATTTTCAATGGTCGTCAGTAAAAACAAATCATATTCTTATCTGTTAATGTTCCTCGTTCCAGACTGCACTCCTTTCCAGACTGCACTCCTTTGCTGTAAGTTATCTTTATTACTGCTAAAGGCTTTATACTCCCCAAAAATATTTAGGGCACCCAAAGCATATTTTTTAACCTTTCTATGTAAATGTAATACCCACCAGTGCTCCTGCAGTGACCGTACAGGTTGTTTTAGCAGGTAAGATGTGTTGCAGGCAGGAAGTTTTGGCAAGCTGCTGTCCTCCAAAGATTAAGTACAGCCATGCTATGTGCAGCCCCAGGTGGCTGTCCAGTGCCATGGACAGATGGACAGGAAGGAGCTCCTGAATTTGGGGTGTCTGGAGCAGGCAGCTGCCCAGGCTGCCCTTCCACTTCCCATGACAAGTGGCAGCACCCACACCCTCCCATCCAGTCTGTCACCAATTTGCTTCCTGTCAAGAGTCTGGCATCTCTGTGGCTGACATTCCCCTCCTTCACCCATGGAGGATGTCAGAGTTGTCATACCACAACAAAACCTCCTGTGACATTTGAGACAGGACATCTGACAGGAAAAAATAAAATCCTACCTATATGGGGAAGTACCCAGGAGGTAGGGTTAGGGTTAGGGCTAGGGTTTGGGTTAGGGTTAGGGTTTGGGTTAGGGTTAGGGTTTGGGTTAGGGTCCACTGGTGAGGACTCCTAGCTTTTCCAGGGACTTTTTACACTGAGGTGAACAAGGACACCTCCGTGGCTGCCCATTACATGTGGGCCCATTCTGGAATTTATTTGCCCTCTAGCAGCATCTACTCATGTTCAGAGGGAGGAATAACCCTCAGTGAGCTGTAATATCCTCCCCCAAGGCTAGCGCCTATTGTGTGAAGGCTCTGGAATTTCCCTTCCCTTCAGGAACATGGAGGGTGGGGATGCAAACCAAACTGCAACTTGTCCCAGGCAGATGGGTCTTCCCTTTGTTTATCCAGAGTGGCTGTGCTCACTCCCAGTTATCCCAGTAAACACATCAGCCTTCTCATACTGCGAAGAAAAATTCCAGCTGAGACTTTTTAGACCCGATTGAATTAAATTTGAGGGTATAAGAGGTTCAGAGGTTTTAGAAATAGAATACATTATTTATAACTGTAAGTATTTATTATTCAAGCCATTCTATTAATCCTAAAGGAATATTTAATAGCTAATGTATTAAATCCATATTTTATGAATAGTCAGATAATTTTGATTCCTTTTTTCCTTTTGTCAACTTGTTTAAGTGCCGTGGTGAGAAATAGCTTATTAAGTTCATGTCACAGATAAGATTTCTATTTTTCCTTCACAGCTCAGAAACATGACAAAATAAAAAAGAATAAATAATATTTTTTATACCTTAACACCATTATTCTTAAAACTCAATGTAGTGTTTGTGAAAATTAAAAATAAAAATATGTTTAATATTTAATTACTGCATTCCAAGTTCACATCTTGTATGGCCATTGAGAAGGTAAAATTCTATTCCACTCTAATATCAGTTGTAAATGTGAGCAGAACTGCCAGTATTATCAATTTCGGAAAAATGTTGATAAATATGTAAATGATAAAATCTTTGCTGTCCTGAAAAGAAGAAGTAGCAACTATATCACATATCAAAAGAACCTTGCAGGAGATTATAAATCACAGAAGTGCAAAATAGAAGTAGTGCAATAATCTTAAATTATAAGCAGGATATGCTTTTATTCAATGCTTTATGCACTGTGGAAAACAATTCACAGAACCATAGAATAGTTTGGGTTGGAAGAGACCTAAAAGATCACCTAATTCTAACCTCCCTGCCATGGACAGGGACACCTTTCACTAGACCAGTTTGCTCAGAGCCACACCCAGCCTAGTCTTGAACACCTCCAGTGCTGGGGCAGCCACAACTTCTCTGACCACCATCACAGTAAAAAATTTCTTCCAAATACCTAATCTAAACCTGCCCTTCTTCTGTTAAAGATCGTTTGCCCCTTGTCCTGTCTCTCCATGCCCTTTTGAAAAGTCCCCCTCCAGCGTTTATGTACCCCTTTAGGTACTAGAAGGTGCTCTAAACTCTTCTCAATCTTTCCTTCTCCTGATTGGAAGTTCCCAGCTCTCTCAAACAGTAAGAACAGTAAGAACTGAGCCTGCAATACTTTCCTGTTTCTATGTACTGAAGATCTTTTTATTTGATTGTTTCTTTTTATGCTCTCTTACATTTGTTTTCTCTTTTTTTTTTTTTTATTTATTGCACTCAGCACTTTCAATTTTCACCTTCATTTTTGGCTTAATGTCTGAAAAATTTGCAACTGCCATCTCTTTAGAATATCTTTTCTTCTGAAACAGCTGGGATGCAGCTTGTCCTGCCAAGTGGAACTAAAGTTTATTAAATATATTGTATTTATAATATACATAATATAAGATAAAGGTCTCTTTGTTGTTGCAACAAATAGTGCTAAATGCTGACTTATTCCAGGAACCATTATATTAAAAGTTCTTAGCCTGATTGAGAGTAATTGTTCAAAGAGTTAGCAAGTTTATAGTCAGTTTATTCTGTGAGTAACATTTACTACGTTTTGTTAAAGTGCAAGAGGGCTGTTAAAAAGAAAGGAAACAATTTTTCCTGCTTTCTGTACTGTGGGAACCCTCTGGAGGAAGAACTGCACCCTTCCTGGACACAGGCAGCACAAAATTCTTCTAGGACATGAGGGGGAGCTGACATGGAAATCTGCAGAAGGAGAAAGGATTTGGCACAAGGAGGAAGCCTGAGTTCAGAAGAAAGCAGACCTCCCTCTGGCATTATGGAAAGAAAAAGACTTTCCTGAGAAAGGGCTTTAAGCAAACTAAGGGCCATTGACTGTTCCTGGTCTGAAAGGCGAGTGAGGGGGACACCTTGCCCTGTAAGGTTATGACAGGCAGGAAGAAAGGAATTCAGAGATTTGTGTTCAAAACTTATTTAATATGTGTTACCTGACAGATCCATGATCTCCCTACACAAAGAATTATATTACTTTAGTTAAGCAAATTTGTTCTCTGATAAAATCTGTGTTTAGAGCCAGGGAGATTTTTAATGCCCCTGAATGACTCATTGAGAACAGAGTGCCCACTCTGGACAGTTCAAGGTTGGCATGTGTAATTCTGTGTTTATTCTCTGCAAATGGTTTGCCTGCAGTTAAATCTGGATATTGTTTTGCACCTTTCACACTTCTAAACAAACAAAAAGTTGGACAGCAGCATGTCTGTCATATCTGTGATGATCTGTATGGCTTGAGCTATAGCACAGCTTGTGGTGGAAAAAGATGACGTGAGTGATATAATCAGTTGTGGTATGTTATTTATCAGAGAGTAGATATTTTCATAATTTTATCTAGGTTACAGCAAAAAGGATGGCTGTTACTCATTTAGACTGTCGCAGCACTTACTTTTACTCATCTACCCACCTGCATAAAACCAGCAGAATTTATCTGATGTTATTTGCATCAGACCCCCAAATTACAACATGCTACTTACTTCAGACCTGAAAATACTGGCCAAACTCGAGGTTAAACTGGAAAAAGATACAGGGTCCCACCTCCTCCCTAAGCCCATTTTGTGAGTGACTAATTACAGGTATGTCAGAAAGCCCTGTTCATGGGGAAGAAGCAGTCTTGGGCAAACATACTCATATTTGGGGTTCTAGTTTGTTTCTTATATTAAAACACACCACATTACTAGGTTGCTGCAAAGTTGACCAAGTTATTGAGTTCAAACTGAACATTTTACCAAGCCACAAGACTCAGTATTATCTGCAAATTTTACAGATGCATAGATTACATGCTTTTCTTAGTAGATTTTCTTCCATTCTCAGCATTTTCAGTTCTGTCCTTCGACTCCATGGGTGCACGAGGTACAGCATATCACCACCAGGATGATCAGTCTGATCCTTGGCTTTGGTGGCTCTTTATTGGGGCACTGTGGGACTAGGTACGTTGTCCTGATGGCTACCACAGCTTCAGAAATCTCCTGGATGTCTCTCTGTCACACTCCTGTGCACCTGGAGAGCACTCTGCCTTGTGTCTCTGCTGGAAAGCCAGCATGAAGGGCTTATGATAGCTTGCAATTTTCTTATTTATATTTGCTGTTGTTTATATTCATGCTAATTCCTTATTTTACTTTTTTTTTAATACAAGAAGTACTATATTAATGGTTACTTTAGTCTATTTATTGTCCCTCTGCATAAAGTAATTGCAGAAAACATTTCTGAATTCTGCCAAGAAAAGAATAACAATCCAATATTTGCTAGTACATGCTGTTTCTGATATAGGCTGTTCAGTGCAGAAAGTATATGTAATGGGTGATAAAACGTCCTTTGAGTCTGCATTTCTGAGGTTTTTCAATCTGCAAGCTGTCTTTTGTCCGTTCTGACTGTTGCTGTGAAGAGGATACATACATACACATCTCCTGCTTTTTTCATAAAACATGTCAGAGCAGGGGATGATTGGTATAAAGTTGCCCTGCCAATTTCAGCATATCTTGGACAAAATATTTTCCAGCCAGAGCACTGAAGCTATGTTTAGGGCTCCTATTGTTTGTTACCCTACACCGGTGGAAATAACCACATCTGTTTGTATTTGTGTGTATTTGTGGTTACCAACAGGTATCTGTTTCTCTGCTGGTACAGGATGCTTTGATGCAATATTTTTCATAATCTGGATCAGTCAATGTTGTTTAAATCAGAGCCAAAAAGCATATCCTTTCTCTGAAAAATATCTTTTCCTATAATGTTTATTCTGTAGTTTTCATTTAATTGCACAGTTTCCTCAAATCTTTTTCTATGCTTGAAGTGTCTTTCCACCTAAGATACAGTTTTATGCCTTGCACTTACAATGCATTCAAAATAATAACTAAATTTATATAAGTTCTTATCATTTTGGTTGATTCATTTGCTCAGCCTACACCAATTTAACTGCTACCTGCATATACCAATTTAACTGCATTGTATTTCAAGAATTTATGTTATAGTCAGGCACAAGTATTTCTAAAAAACCCGACATTTTACAAACCTGCATGCTTCTAGTCTTACAAAGAAATTACAAAACCATCACAAACACTACTAGAAAATACTTTGCTATAGATTTGTACCACTTTGTTCACTCCTAAAGATTCTGTGGACCATGTTCAGCAATAAATAACTACTGAGACTATCTGTTCTTTTTCAACTGAAATCGTGTAGAGCTCTAATTTTAGGAAGTGCATCTGACTGTGTTAGATTAGTATAAAAACCAAGCAGTGCATGACTAGCATTCTGAAGGACACTGATAATAGCAGCTCCAGTATAATACACCCATCACGTTATGTCCAAAACATGCAGTCATTCACAAATTACATGTCTAGGATTTGGCTATTGTGTTCAGACTATAGCTGCAAGTCCTCTCAGAACAAGGTAAGGTTTGCTGAGAATGAGAGATCTCCTTCATTTGGCCAGTTTATCAACCAGAGGATGTCGTTTTCCCCTGAAACACATTTACTGCATTTGCCACAGGTCCTGCTGAATTCAATGACAATTACACCTGCAAGTCAAGGAACAGACTGTTCCCATAGTATTTATGAATCATGATGGAAAGAAATGAGCAGTATGCACTACAACTGCCAGCTCTTATACCTAAACTAGAGCAAAACCCTTGTCACTACGAAATGCTGCTGCTGGGACAATAAAAAGGATGATACATGAGACTGCAGGACATTGCGGCATTTTGCAGTCTCTAAGTAATTCAGAAGGATGTTGAACAATATCCACAAGAGATAAATATCTTAAAAACAGATTCAGAAAATTTTCAGCCAAGAATTCCCCAAGAATTATTTGAAAGGACCTGCTGGCTGATACTAATCTCTAGTACAGCTTGCAATAGCAGAAAGACTTCAGATGCCTAGAGAGCATTAACTTTGTGAAAGCCCTCAATAGAAGGGCAAGCAGATGACCTGCATAACTAAAGACCAGCAATCCTGGTATTAATCCAGGAGAGATTACTGAAAAAGTCATGTAGGATTTACATCCCAAAGTATTAAAGGATACATTAATATTACCACCAGTCATCAGAGCATATTGGAAAGTTCATCTTGTCAAAAAAATTTCTTGATTATTTGAGGATAATGGATAGCAAACTAATTTCAAAAACTTGGGTATCACCTACAGCAGAAGATATTTCTTGTGGGGTCCATATTTAGGCTAATATTAGTCAACATTTTAACCAAATCTGTAGCTGTCACTGATGCAGCTGAACAGCAAATAAAACTTAGAGGAGGGCAGGCCAGTTATCCTGCCAAATTCCAGTTAGTCAATCATCTGCTACCCATACATGCTGAGGGATCAAGGAATTGAGGACAGCCCTGCAGAGAACTTGGGGGTACTGGTGGATGAAAAGCTGGACATGAGCCAACAGTGTGTGCTTGCAGCCCAGGAAGCCATCCACATGCTGGGTTGCATCAAAGAGAGCATGGCCAGAAGGTCAGGGGAGGTGAGCTTTCCCCACTACTCTGCCCCACCTTTACTGCCTCCAGGTCTGGGGGCCTCAGCACAGCAAAGCCAGGGATCTGTTAGAGCATGTCCAAAGGAGGCCATGAAGATGATGCAGGGGCTAGAGCACCTATCCTGCGAAGACAGGCTGAGAGTTGGGGCTGTTCACTCTGGAGAAGGCTCCAGGGAGACCTCACAACACCTTCCAGCACCTAATAGGGGCCTACAAGAGAGCTAAGGACAAACTTTTGAGCAAGGCTTGTTGCAAAACAAAATGGGTAGTGGTTTTAAACTAAAAGGATTTCCATTTAGACTATATGTAAGGAAGACATTTTTTAGAATGATGGTGGAAAAACACTGGAACTGGAGACTCAGAGAGATGTCCCATACCTGGAAACATTCAAGGACAGGTTCAGGGAGGCTCTGAGCAACCTGATCTAGTTAAAGATGTCCCTCCTTGTTGCAGGCAGGTGTCAGTAGATGACCTTTAAAAGTTCTTCCACCCCAAACAATTCTATGATTCTATGAAATTCATACATGTAAGGAACAAAAAGAATGTTGGCCATAACCACATGCAAAGAAATTGCATCCAGGCAAACAGATGTGCGAAAATAAGTTTCCATTATGGTGACTCAGCAAAAGAGGCATATATGTTCTGCAGATACACAAAGAGTAATAAATGAGGCAAAGGTGATTTCAGCTACACCTTGTGGCCTTGGTGAGACTAATACCGGAATGCTTCCTCCAGTTTTGGTGTTCTTATTTCAAGAAAGATGTTGAAGGTGCACATCAATTATTTGAGAGCTCAAAGAAAATGCCTTGCATAGACAGAATAAGGATTCTGCTCAGCTTTTAAAAAACAACAGAGAGAGCTGGTCTTCTTGGAACATATAAAATAGCTACATGGCAAAAAAAACCCCTGTGACTATAAAAGGAATTTTAATAAATCAGGAAAGGTATAACAAAACAAAACAAAACCAAAAAAATTTTTAAAAGAAAAAAAGAAAAAGAGAGAAGAAAAACCAAGACCAAACCAAAACAGAAAACCAAGTAGATGAAAGCTAAGCATAAGGAAATTTAGAAGAGGATATCCTCTAGCTGTTAACTGCAAGAATGATTAATCCCTGGAGCAAGGACCAATGGACATGTAGTTTCCCCAACATCTTTTTTCCTTCACATAGAGATTGAAAGCTTTTCTGTAAGAGCTACATAAGTCAGATGGAACATAAGCACTAACTAATGGCAAGTTATTAACCTCATTACAGATATAGATGCTCATATTACACAAGAGATCAGACCAGATGACCTACTGATTCTTGCTGTCCTTCAACCCTACAAATTCATGTAAAGAGCTGAACTGCTCTTGTTCCAACTAAGCTCTGGTGAGTTACTGATGTGTGGATGTTTGATGGCTCCTTGCTTCTCACAGAAAGCCTACTGCTGGAGTGACCATGCATGGATCACATGCAAATCCTGCAACACCTCCTTTCTCTGAGGTGCCAACCACGATGGTCCTGAATTCAAGCAAGATCACAAAATGGTCATTAGGAACTTAATTAAAAATATTTTAATTGCAAATGACTTTCTGCAATGTGTTTGCTCAAACAGTCTGTTCTGCAGCTGTCACTTAAGTAGTTCAGAACTTCCAGCAGAGCATTATATGTCTTTTGTATGCAAAACTCTTGTAATGAACCCCATTATGTAACCTGGTGATGAAACAGCCATGATTTCATGGAAGATATTGTAGAATTCGGTACAGGGAAAAAGGGGTGGCATGAAGAACATCTTTTTAACTCCCAGTTAGAACTAATGATGACAGACTGTCAGGAAAGAAATATGAAGGTATATAATTATTGGCTGGCATGCCTCAGGCATCACCCAGGTGTTAACAATACATAAAGGCTGGGCATGCAAGGACTAACCTCCTCCGAAGGTTCTTTGGTATCTATCCCACAAATATTTTAATGCTGCTATTTATTTCACAGAATTGTTGTACTAACAATTGGTTATAACAGGATAGTAACAAGCAGCACACATGCATATAGGGATTTTTTTTTAAGATATTATGAATTCACACCCAAGATAACTCAAGTTATTAACTGATTTGTACAAAAGCAAGTGCCTCTGCTAAACTGCTGGTGAGTGGTTCCTAAAAGTAATTGTTTTGCTTCAGTAGCACAACTCAAATGAACAAATGTTTGCTTACATTACAGAAAGTATGCAACAATTTCTTATTAGATGAAGACTCACAACAGAAATTGAAAATTAGATCCTTTAATTGTGGTTAAATTCTGGTTTAATTGGATATTCATTGCTCAAATTTCTTAAAAGTTTTCGTTCTCCAAAAAGGAAACTTTAAAGCTTTCACTGTAAAATTGTTATTCAAGTACCTTATGTGAACAGCCAGTGGTGACACACTGCAGCAATAAATTTACAGACTTTCTGTAGTCTGAAAGTTAATCACCCGGATTATTCAATTTATGCTTACAAATAACAAAGCAATAGGAGAAATCTGGATCAGTTTCTGAGTGATTCATAAGCACGGATGGAAAATGTAATCCCAATAACTACCTGACGAGCTCTGACACACACAAACACCCACAGACTGGCACACATTGCAAAACAGTTCATGTGGTTGCAAAAGAGTTGCCATTTATTCCCTGCTTTGCAAACTTAAATCTTTCAAAAACTTTTCAGTCCAAGAATTTCTGATGCTTTTTCTTCAATGGATTCAAGGTATTTTTTGGTCTAGGGCTTGGTTCTTTAGAAAAATCTGAAAAAAAATACATGATCACTTTAAAATAAAAAGAAGCTAAAACATATTTTTTGCATCATTAAAAAATAATATGTTGAAAGGAAGTTGTCCTATTCCCTTTAAGGCCTGAAGCCAAAAAAATATTTAATTTTAGAATGTCAGCTTAGCAAGACAATATTTCTCCATATGCATAGTGGGCTTCTCAGAAATATTTGGTTAAGGGCATGATTCATTTCAGACTGATAGTTACTTCAAAGGTTTTAACTGAGGCCCTACAGGTACATTTGGACAGTGGTGAGCTTTACCATGCATAAATCTGTAGTTAAGTACACAAAGAAATGCCAAGTCCAATTAATTACTCCAGCACGGTCGAGGTAATTTTTCAAATGCTTCAAAAACACAGGAGTCATCCAAAAGCCCTTCTTCTCCTAAGTCCATCACCCTCTGCAAACAAGGCTGTCCTGAGACCTGCAGGACTAAGCTCTTGAAGACATCACAGCCTTTATTCCTTTTCTTACACTTCCAACTGAATGCAATGTTTATTTGCTTTCTTTACCCTTGCTTAATTGAGCTAATAAGTGAAGTACCTGTGCTGAGCCCACAGGGCCACTGGGGATGTAGCTAAGCTCAGCAGGCACTGTGCATGAGGAGCTCCAGTTGGGCACTGCCAGCAGCACAGCCTTGGTGTGGCTCTGCACCTGGGCTAGATGCTGTCACTTCTGTTTGCATGGACATGCTGCTAGCAGGTCTGGACCCATACAGCCAGACCCCTGGTCAGTGCTGTCTGAGGAAGACTGTAACTCCACTTGCATTATTTCAGTACAAGATAGCTGGATCATCTCAGCAAGTACCCAGACGTGTGCATTGCATAGGGAGCGTTGGCCAAGCCAGCCTATGACTCACCAGAAGAGTACAGACAGGAGCAGCTACCTGCTCATTCCTACAGATACCAAGTAGAGTTCTGCCCCAAGTGCTCTTTTTTCCCCTCACACAGCATCTATAACTCCCACAGAATATATGACTTGCCAGATGAAATCCGACATGTAGAAAACAACTTTGCAAGAAACAGTGTCCTTAACGTTCTGCTGATGGAGAGGGGTGATATTCTTCTGAATGCTCCTTAGCTCTTCAGATCAGATATTTTAGGAAGTTTCACATTTCAAAAATGGAATTTAATCTGTAAATTCATTTGTCACTTCCATTTCCAATTAATGGTCTATTTGAAAATGTAATTCCTACATATGTCACCACAAAAGTGAATTTTTGGAAGAACACATTAATTTATGCAAGTCTCACATAGATCATGCATCAGTTAGTTTAAAAGTATTAAATTAAATAGTATTAAAATAAAAAAATTAGAGGATTGATGAATTCTGCTTTCTGAAGGAGCCTTGTCTCATTGTAAGAGCTGATTCTGAAGCATATAACCCTTTCTGCGATGGTCTAATTGTGAAATCTCCAACATCCTTAAATACTAGTTTTATGTTTGAACCGAATTTGCTTTAATTACTTCTGTAGCTGGCTCTGTTTGTCAATGTCTATTTTGTATTTTCTATCAAATATTTTCTTGTAACAAGAAGAGGTCACACCGATTTCCTTTACTATTTTTCACTTTGTGACTACCAGAGCTTGCTTTGAGGCACAGATTTCACATGTAAGGTGATTGAGAAGTACCAGACTCTTACTGTTAGTATTATTTTCTCACTCTACACTCTGTTTCTTTTTCTTGTTGAATTTTAATGCATACAAGAGCCTTGGAGTAGATTGGTCATTAAGTTTCATTCAACATAATAAATTTTTAGCTGCTAGTTTAAGCTTAAAATCACAGCTCTTAGATAAAGCTTACCACACGTCCTTTAACTCTCTTTCCTCAGATCTGTTCGTGCCACCCATGCACCCTAAGGCACCAGTGTCTGTTGCAACTCTTTAATTGCTGTCACTCCCTCATCTGTTTCTTCATTCTCTCTTCTATTTTCCCCCTTTTGCACCCCAGAAGGGGTGTGGTGCATTTCTGTGGCAAAACGTCTTCAGAAACAGTGCTTCTTAGCATTCCTAGAATGGCCTGCAAGAGTGCAGTGCCAGGGTAACTCTCACCAGTCACCCTTGTGGCATTTTTAAACCCAGCTGAAGATCAAGCACCACACAGACTATCACTCAACCTCCCCTTTTTCCCCCCACACCTGTGGCATGGGGAGGAGAATCAAAGTAAAACTTGTGTGTGAAGGACACTCTAATAATTGCAAATAAAGTAAAACACAATAATAATTGTTGATGATGATGATAATGATGATAATAAAAACAAGTGATGCACAATGCAATTGCTCATCCTCTGCTGACCAACACCAGACCCCTCTTTCCAAACTTTTGGCTGCCCTTCTGGGTAGCTCCCCCAGTTTATATACTGGGCATGACATGCTATGGTTTGGAATATCCCTTTAGTCAGTTCAAGTCATTGTCCCAGCTATGTTTCATCCCTGGTTTATGTGGATTTGTTTTTCATAATGTATCTCCTCACTGGCAGAGCATGAGACAAGGAAAAAAAGTCCTTGACTTAGGATAAACATGACGGAGCAAAAAAACCAGAATATCAGTGTGTAATCAACACCATTCTCATTCCAAACCCCAAACACAGTGCTGTAACAGCCACTGAGAAGAAATGAACTCCACCCGTGCTGAAAAGAGGACAAGCCCACAACACCCCAGCTCTGTTCTGCACCCCATCACCTTAGCTGCCACAAATGTGCAACTTATCTGCGACTGAGAATGTGTCCTCCAGCACTCATAAAGGCAAGGGGAGGCAATTATGTTTTCCCAGAGTGTGACCAGTACCAGAAGGAACTCATCCTACAGGTGTTCAGTGCTTCACATCTGGGGAGTGCCTCTGGCTTTTGGTACATCCCCCACATTACATGTGTTGTAACCCAAGGTAGTACAAGCATGAAGAAAACAGTGGTGGGCAAATTGAGAAACTCACAGCTTTGCATGCCTGTAAGGGGTGAGACAGTCTGTGGTACACCAAATCTCTGCAGGTGCTTTCTCTGAGGGCCAGCTAAATTGAACCATTATAGAGCTGCCACAGGCAAAGAACACAAAATTGGGCAGTTAGCACAGCTCAGCTGACACGTGTAAACTTGTTAAGCTGCATGTGTAAGACCAAATGTTTTCTATACATTGCAGTACACTTTTACTACGCATCAAAAATTACCATGCATCATCTAAATAATCAGACTTAACACTAAAAAATAATTAACCCAAAACACTTTTGCTACAAATTTTCATTCTTTTTACTTGTCCAGAACAGAACAAAGGGAAGCATTCATAGAATATATTTGGGATCATGATCTCTGCTGTCTGTGCTGAGGAGTGGACGAACCTAGGTTAAAGAAATTTATTACAGAATAAGAAGAGACAGCAGGAATATGGTGTAGTGGCAGCTACAGCAGCTTAGCACTGGGCCCTGATGGCACTTGCATGAAGTGAGGGGCATAGTCGTGCTGCAGAAACCTCTGTAGCCCAGCAGAAAGATCATGATCCCATGAGGTCTCTTCAAGAAACAAGTACTTTTAGTCACTGTCTGGAAATGCAGCATCACTACTTAGCAATCATCTCTCTCCAGGGATGGCACAGTGGGAAAAAATACTCCTGCCATTTCCCCACCATAGAAATCTTGGGAAACAACCCATTTCAAGTAGTTTCAAACCTGAGGCCACTTCAGGAACAGCCCTGAGGTTTACAGCGCCAGATCAGTAGGCTATGGAGTACTCAGAAGCACCCCTGCTGTGCTAGAGTGGACCTTCACCCAAGTTAATTTACCTTGTTTCTCAGAGGTTTGGTCCTGGATGATCGTCTTCTTTACCCCTGTTTATCAGAGGCTGTTTCAAAGATGCTTCAAGAATGCTATCTGTGGCCAGTGCCCAGTGCCAGCCCTTTGAGGATTTATGAAATAAGGGTCATGATTTCTGTGCCTGTTAACAGCAAAATGAGCAACTAGCATAACACAAAACCTACTGATTCAAAATTATGCTCATTAATCTTTCTGCATTAGTCACCCTGCACCGTCCTGAACCTTGTAAAGCTTGTATATCTTTTTGTAACTAGACTCAGCTCACTTTGTAATAGTCCAGACTGAGTAGGAAAAAGGCATAAATGACAATGTAACTGCTTTGTAATCCATTTATTCCTTTTGTTAATTTGTCATCAAGCTAAGTACCAGCAAAACAATGTTTTTCAAATGTCACATGTGTGCAACACATCAATCATGACACGATGCAGGACACACAAATATGCTTTAGGATGCTCTGCCGCTTGGCCTCTGGTTTGGTTGGTTGGTTATTTGTTTGTTATGTTAATGGGTGTTGACTAAAGGATTTCTTTTTTTTAATCAGGGCATGTTTTGTATTGCTGGGAATGTCTGGGTGGAGTTTTTGGTCCTCTGTAAACATTTTTCATTTCCAGAATTTCAGAAAAATAAATTATACACACATGCAAAAATAATTACATGGATTAAAACAAAAAAGGTTTTTTCTAGTTGTGTACAATCATTTCAGTAAAATAACTCAATTAAAATTCTGTATAGAAAGTACATTTTCCAAAATTTCTTTCCTATTAAAGCAGTTTATGGTTTTAATAAGGAGTATAAAGAACCTGTAAATAATCTTACTATTTCAAGGAATGCAATTTTAATACTAATTTTCCAGGATTTTAATTAATTAGGTAGTTTAGATTTCTTTATTTATTCATTACAGTTTCATACTTTACCTTACAGTTTTGGGTGAGAGGTATTTGAAGCCTTAGGGGAACAAGTTGCAACACAATCCTACTCAAACCACAGAGACCAAGTTTCCTGAAGACATGCATTTCATTGTCTGGTCCCTACTCACGTTCATAATTAACACTAGAATAAACAAGAGTTAAATAAAGCTACTGCGGGTTTAAGTCTTTGTCCATTATAAAAAAAAGGGGATGAAACTGTCCAGACGTAAATTGTGGCTGTTGGCATTCTTTGCCTTCCTAATCCTTCCTGCTCAGCTCACATGTCTGAAGTTAGCAGGCATTTAATGACTATGAAATGTGCTTTTCCTCCTTGTGCCTCCTTCTGCAGAAGAGAGGCTCAGATTAGTCTTGCTTTGGATTCATCAGTGCATTTAATAACTATTAATTTATGCACTGCCTTCTCATATTGGCATGATGGCAGAACGAAGAGGGTATTCAGAGCCTGAAACACAGATTTCAAGCTGTGAAATTGCAGCTGAGATTCACAAACAATCGCTTGGGGCAGTGCAAGATGCACTGCAGAGAGATGGGATACTGCAGTGTGCTTGCAGGAGGAGCCAGCTACCAAGTCCAGGTAGGCTGATCGAGCAGTCAGGTTGACCAGACCACCCTTTGCATGGGCACAAAGGGCTGGATTTCACAACTTCTGTTGATGTTTAAACTGTTTGCTAACAATAACAATGTAAAACCTCTTGTGAGCCAAAGTACCTGATAACTCAGTGTCTGAGAAAAACTAGGGTGATGTGGTGGTACTTAATGTTGTTCTGTCCAATCATCAAGCATCTCATAAATATTCAAGGCAGGAAGTTCCTCCTTGCTCTGCCCAGCTCTTCTTGCCCACTGCGGGTCTGGTTGCTCTCAGTTTTCTTTTAGGCTTTATGACCCCTATTCTAGCCAATGCTTTCGGCTCTGGAAAGTTACAATTTGAATAGCTACAGAGATGCATGGGGAGCTTCAGAGATATTTTGAAAACGCTGAAAATATGGTTTGCAAATTCAAATTAAGTTTGTTGTGGGATGTGTCACGTGGCATCTCTACAGAAGAGATGCATCAACTCAAATTGCAGACAGAAGCCTTGGGGAAACAATTGTTCTCTTAAGTGATTAAGGACTGAAACATCTTTTTTCAGAAGCCTTGCAGCAAATGCTAAGCTTGCCAAGAACACTAGCCAACACCTTGTTTTGAGTAGACAGAAGTCATGGCAGGAATTTTCAAGTTTTGCCAAAACCCTCATAACTGTAAGTCTGATAATCAGATATACCCACAGGTTAGAAAGCATTCTCCCAGTGCCTTGTAAGAATCTTTTCCTGTTCAATTTGCTCTTGATACACAATAGCTAGATTTTTGCAGTTAGACAGGGTGTTTTCCCAGCTTGCAAGTGTTACTCCTAATTTCTGAATGGATCCATCTCCTGTTCAGATCCGTGGAAGCTGCCTCCTTTGCACAGTATTTGTACAGTTTTGCTTGTGCTGAAAATGCTTCTCAGGAAATTACTGTTTCACTGCCTAGTTCGCCAACCTTCAACACTGTGTATTATGAATCATAAAATATTAATCTTGAGCCTTTAACAACATAAATAAGAATCTTGTTTAAACAAGAACAAACAATCACCACACAGTTATGGTACTGTGAATTAATTTCCCATTACTTTGATGGTGTCAGACTTCCAGCCTGGATACTTTCTTGCTAGTTCTTGAACTTTCAGAAATAAAAGTCACAATAAAAGAGCATAAGAGCATAATTTTGTTTTCATTTTCATGGTAGACATGCAGATATTAGACAAATTACTAGATTTCAAGTTTACTTCAGGATCTATTGACTGATACTAAATAATTACATGCTTCTAACTAATTGCTCTCTTTATTTAACTAATAACTTGAAATAATTTTAATATTTCTCTAATTTTAAGTATTACCCTAAAACAGCAATAGCAAAATAAAAGTGAAGTGGCTCTTTTAGCCAGCAAAATACATAACGAAAGGAAATGAATTACATTTAAAAGGCATCAGACTTTTAACACCTCTGCTAAGCATCAAATCCAGAGAAATAATAAATAATGCACTATAGCTCATGTTAATTCTAACATTATTCATTCATGAATGAACAGGAATAGGTTGCTAACTCAATAATGGCACTTTTCGAGTATATCCCTGGTAATGTAAAAACTGTGTTGGCATTTTGGGTTGATTTTTTTTTCCCATAAAGTGCAGGTATCATAAAACAATGTGCAGGGAACTGGCAGGATGGAGGACACCTAAAATAGTGTGATGGATTTTTTTAGTGAAAGCGTGTGGGGGGAAAAAAACTCTGTATTTTCCACAAAGTTTGAATTCCCACAAGAGAATGTGACAGTATCTTTATATTAGGTCACATTCAAACTCAGCACAATTTCAAACAGTCAGTATGGACATGACATAAGATGTTTTCAAGCATTTAATAAAGGGGATTGTGGTGACATAATTTTTAAATGGGTAGGTTGCCTTTCCTTTTGTGTTAACAGAGTTGTTAGCCACTCTCAGAAGGGTTTATATACAATGCTAAAATTATAAAATCCCCAGAATTCTAAAACGTTTAGTCATTTGGCTGTATCTTCAATGTAAGCAGCATCTACATGAAACCAAAAGATCTATTTATTGAGTGCATTATGTTATACAGTGAAACTAAAATATTATATTTGGAGCATTTAAAAATATTTTTCCTATTTCTTTCCACTGTAATTTGGTTGGTTTAGGTTGGGTTTGGGTTTTTTAACAGTATAGAATTTTTTTATTGAACTGACGACAACTTTATAAGGTCAGAAGTCCTTATTTTGTCCTCCAGTTATTACAACATAATTATTTTAATAAGAAGAACTTTCTTTCTTATGTTTCCCATGACCAAACAGCTGTTGCAAAGAGCAGAATGAAAATGTATACACATGAACATACAAAACCACCACTCATATCCCATTATACTATCATTCTATTTTCTTTTACCATTACATTTCTAGGTTCCTACGTTTTCAGCACATGTGTTCAACACCTATGCAAAATATAAATAAAAAAGTACAGTAAGAAGAAAAATCTTTGTGGTCTAGACACTTCCATGGCTTAACAAAATTTTGTTTGAAAGAATTAATTAATAGACCTCCCATTAAGTGACATGCAAAATAGATATTTATTAATTTCCAGTGTGAGTTTTGTATACACAGTGTCTACATGTTCACAGTTGGAAAGTGCATCTTGATCTGTAGCTACTCTGAATTCGGGTTCAATCAAATATAAATTATTTTATATATCCATGTTCCTGTTACACAAAAAAAAAAAAAGAAAAAAAAGGTAAATTTAGCAAAACTAAGGAGATTATTTCTTTGAGCAAAAGTGAGTTGTCACTTTTGTTGTAGAAAATGCTATTATTGGAAAATGTCACACTAAGCACAGAAAAGTAAGCCCATTTTATGGTAGCTTAGTTTATATTTGAAGTTCATTATTACAGTTTTCATATATTGTAAGGAGCTCCATCATTTCTAAACTGTGTGATTTAATGCCCTAGAAGTTTTAAAGCATCTTATTTAGGTAGAACAATCAGTCATATTTTATAGGAAATGGTGTTCTAGTCAATGGAAAAGTAGAAATGCAACTTGAGCATATAAAAATCTTTTTTGGCAGCTGCAATTTGACTTTAGAAAAATGAGCAAATAAAACTTTATTCAGACAAGAAAAATCTTAAATTTTATGTTCCAGTCCAGTAAACCATAGGCTGTCAAATATCTTTTTTTTATTCCAAAACTACTGGGTTTAATTTTTATGTTTTCACTCAACCTGAGTGCAGTAAGGCTACATGCTTTGTCTGGAGGAAAGGAGAATGGGGCTTTGTGTGAAAGTGTGAAAGATGAGTCAAATCAATACTTCTGTGAAATAATCAAAATAAATATGTCAGCTTGTCATTAAAAGAAATAGGTTGTCATTCTTTGTTGATTAGTTCTGCCTGAAACCCAGGGTTACCTACTGTGTATAAATAGGTTTGCTAGATAACTTGGTTTCCTGTTTCTTTCTAAAAACATTTGGAGCAATTTGCTCATTTATAACTCTTGTTAGGTGAAAAGTTTGGGTTTGAATTGTTTCCCTTAAAATCTGTACATTTTATATAATAGAGGAGAGTCTATTTTAATTCTGGCTTATCCTGATACTATCTGTCAGAAAGGTAATAACAGTGCAGGATAATAGCTGAAGTGTTGGGAGAACTTCATAGCAGAACCAGAAGGAGCCTAATGAGCACATATATAAAAGGAAAAAACACATTAACAAAACCAGAGAAGGGTCGGTGGTCACAAGAGCCACAGAATTGCTGGATACACTGTAGGCTTCTCCTGAAGCCTAATATAAATGTCTCTATTATAGCATACACCTTACAGTGACACTGGTCCCTTTGTTCCTAAATACAACCTTGTGTAAAGATGGAGCGCTGTAATTAAAGGAAATAACTAAAGTAAATTACTATTTACAGCAACTTGAAGTAATACAGTGCTTATTTTTTAAAATGTGCCTGGCTCAGGCAACTTTATTTAATCATTCTTTCAAATATTTCTGACACAGACATCTATAGGTTTGATCTGCTTGTAAGAGATGTTTTGAGAGCTTGCTTCCTGCCTTTGCTCATGGCAGACAGGAGAAGTTAATAAACTTAGGACATCCATTGAAATTATCACTTTCTCCTCTACATGGCCAAACAGGCAAGATATCTCATCCAATTTCCAAAGCCAAGACAAAAGGAGGAAAGGCCACAAGCCCCCATAATGAAAGCACTGAAAGGCGTTTATTTTTGGATACTGTGTCCCAACCCTGGGACTGTCTCCCAGATGAGATCTCTGTGTGAAAAGGCACAGTGCAGCTTTCAGGCTGCAGCCGTACCTTCTGGTGTGCGAGAAGAAGGTAGATTTTGATGCCTCAGTGACCAGATCTCCTTCCAAGTAGTTTGCTAAATTCCCACTGGCTAGGAACAGCAAAGCTGGAAGTGCACTAGATGGAAACCTGGGGCCGTGATAATTGTACAAAGGCCTGCTGAGATTTTCCTGACTGCTTCCAGTAAAAGAAAAGGGTCCCCTACTAGCAATGGTAAGTCCCACAAGAAGGAACAGTACAGTATGTTCACTCATAAATGAATAACACTTATTTTATAACATGAAGTTATAGATCCAGGTGCCCTAATGGAAAGACAGCTTAAGAAAATACATCACTAGGTAAAAACTTGCCATTTTCCCCTCAGATATGGCTGAGCTTACAGCCCTACTCTGTGTCTAACAGAACGGGTTTTCTGTAAGCATTTAGAATCAGGGAGATTATTTTTTTAATTTGATATTATAAGTGATACAAGCAGGATTCTGTGAATTTCATCCTTTTTTGTTTCCACAATCTGGAAAAAAAGGAAATCATCTTAAAGTTCACTGTGATTGACCATAAAAGGTAGGAAATTACATCGCTGTGGCAGGACATCAGGAGAGGAAAACCTGAGGGACCAGATTCTGATCTCCCTTGCACCTTTCTATTCTTGTGTAATTATCCCAAGAACAGCTGAATAACTAAATATAAATGATTAATCCCAATAACTGTTAAAATGTTAAAGCTTCCTGATCTTTTTTTACTGTTTTCATTTTTAAAGGCTATATAACATTGTGCTACAAAGATGATAAAATCCATTGACCATTACCTGACTTTGCACACATTTCCACAGCAGCGGAGAATAATCTGCAATCCCAGGAGCACAGAAGTAAAAAGCTGCTGGAGGTGAAAAGCTGTGCAGACCTAGCAGTGGGGATTCCAGGCACAGCACTGGTTAACCAGGAAATGCCACAAGAATGAATCGTCTCTGTGCTCACGGAGTGCCTGATTTTGAGACTGCCGAGCCTTAGACAAAGCAGAGCTGCAGCTCTAAGTTAATCTGCACTTAGAGTGTTGCTCCAAAGTGAGGGCTGAAAAAAGTACCCTCAAAATGCTTTGTGAGCTCTCAAACAATTGAGCTTACTGTCACACAGGCAGAGGGAATAACTCTGGAGAAGGGAGAAAGTGCACCATTCTATGTTCTATTGACATAGTTCAAGTATCCCTGTCTCAGGGTAAAGAAGAAAACAGAAAGTCATGATACCTTTTCTAAGGCAAAAAGCCTACACCTGGACCAAAGAATTATTTATTCCTGAATCACCTTTCTAACAGTATCTGCCTGAGAAAGGCCATGTACAGAGTAGTTATGTTCTCTCTACTTGTTCTCCTTGCAATTTCTGCTACTGGCTTTGAAACAAAATGAGGGAAATTAAATATCCAGAATGAACCTCACCATAGGATCTGCAGTTTTGCTTACCCTTGGCTGCAGAAGAACCCTCAGCCTTACATAGCTAGAAGTAAACAGGGAGAAAGATGCCATCCAAACCAGCTGAACTACAGGGTGATGGTGGAGCAGAGCAGCAGTCACACCGTGGGGGCAAAAATAGGGAAATGAACCCACTGAGAGTTTAAATCTGTTGCGTAGGAGCAGGTGTCTTTAAAGTAATACATAAACTGGACATTTGAGGCATTGTCAGAGTGAAATGGGGGGCTGGAAGAGATTATCAGTAATCTTGGATGACTGAAGAGCTGCTATCTCACCCCTGAAAAGCACCAGGTCATGTGCACTCAGTGGTGCTGGTTAGCAAGAGGCTGGAAAGGGAGAACCAAGCAGCAGGAAGAGCTCTGGGGTAAAAGGTGGGGTTGGCTGCACACAAAATAAATGTGACACCTGAAACTTTATCCAGTTCTGCTTGTGCCCCAGACATGAAGCGCTGTATTTTAACCTCTCTTATCTGTGCATCTTGGAGGGAAGGGGCAAAAAAAAAACCAAAAAACAACTTTTTCTAAGGCCTTATCTGTCTGTAGGCTGCTTGGAAGAAATTAGAGATATTAAACAAAATTTTAGCTAAAAAAGGCTTTTGGCTAACATTTATTTTTAGAACAATATTCCTGGCACAGGGAAAAGCAATCACATATAAGGCCTTCAGGATCCAAGATTGCTAATTACTGGCACAGTTCTCCAGTCAGTGTATCCTTTAGCATCCTCCTCTCTGAATCACTTAAAATATTTTATAAGAAACACAATATAGTGGTGTAAAGCATAATTATTTCAGGTGTATTTGATTTTTACTATGCTTCCTCTTCTTGACCTATCATTGACCTGAAACCGCTGCTTCTAGATGATTCTACTTTCTATACCTATGCCTTTCTTTTATTATTCAAAGGCATGAGAACCATGAAAGCAACTTGATAGAAAAACCTCCTTTTGCTACTAAAACAAAATCAAATTATTTTCACTTTTTATGAAGAAATTTTTACTGCTCAGCTACAAAGTCAGCCAGCGAAAGGCTAATTTTAAATATGAGATATTGACAAATAAAGTGCCATATTCTTTTTTGTGTAAGAAGAGACAGTAGTGGTAATCAGTCCTTCAAATAACATATTCAGAAGAATTTCCATTCAAAATATTTTTATCTCTCTCTGAGAAATGTGGAATTAGTTATAACCATAACTAATAAGCCTGCATTTCATACAAATCACTAAGCAATTAGAAAGTGGATGAAAATCATTTCCTTCTCGGAAGAACTCAGCACATGAAAGGAACAGCTTGGGAAAACCTTTTGGATTATTTCTAAAATAATCTTCAATGGTTGTATGATAAACAGCATTATCTGCTCTTGATACTTTTTGAGGAAAAGGAAAAACAATAAAAGGTGTTCAGACTGAAAGTATATTTTTATATTCTGTCCTGAAATCTTGTAGTCAGTACTGTAAACTAGGGTTTAAGCTGTTCTGATCTAAATAAAACATAAACAATGATGTCCCGTTTTCCTTTTTTTACAAAGGTGGAAGACTGCTGGAGGACAAGGGCTGCAGCACTGAGCCTCTATGAGAGAACTCAATGGAAAAGAGAGTAGCAAGAATTGACCAGTTTCTAGTAAGAAGTCAGCTCCAGCTGGACCTGTGATAAGAGAGATGATTTGAATGGGTCTAAAAGGCGGAGGAAGTCAGGGGATGGCAAAGAAGATCTGTAACTGTAATGATGATGGGACACAAAGAGAAATCGGGAGCTACGGGAGGGCCCAGGAGAGGGTACCTATCAGAGACAGGGAAACTGTGTGAATAGGTGGTGAGAATCAAACAAGAAACCACTGAGTTCATGTAGGGGCAGGAAATTAATAAGCTGCATCAAAAAACTCAGGTAGTCAAAAAGCCTGGTAAGTGGCAGTCAGATCTGTAGACACGTTTGATCAGGGAGGAGAATGAGCTGAGCAGTGCTGAGCAGCAGTGGAGAGGAGGAAGGCAGCACAAGTCATCACACCCCTGCCTGCCTCTGCCCCATCAGTCCCCGTGACAAGAGGGGAATCCATGTCACCCAGCAGTGGGTGAGCTAGCAGGAGTGGGCAGGGAGGGAGCAAAGGCAAAGCAGCTCCATGTGGCACCTGGCTGTGGAGTTCAGGGTGCTTCGCTGGCCCTTCCAGGGGGGTCATTTCTGAGGAGAAGCCAAGGAGCACATCAAGGCAATTGGTGTGCAGTGATAGCCAGTGTTTTGTTCAGGGCCTGAACCTTAGCTGTGGCTGAGCCTGGGAGGAGGAAAATGAAAGCAAGACAAGAACATGAATTATTAATATTCCTACATTATTGTACTTAGAAAGCAATAGACAGGGAGCTGGATGGAAGGCATAGGCCTTACAATGGGGAAGCTGGGGCGTTAGATGCACCTCAAAACAGAGGAGGTGGAGAGGTGGAATTTTATTGTTATTCTTACAACTCTGAAAAAAAATAATCGCTTTTCCTGATCAGGAGGAAAAATGTAGAAATGCTATGAAACTGAAGGCTACAATTAAAATTTAAATTACATCACAAACACGATGGAGACTTCTTTTGTCTGGAACATTTTGATCTGTGGCAGCTATAATAGCAAAGAGTTTATCCAGACTTAGTTGATCTACCTCCTGGTATTTTGCCATTTGTGATTTGATTTTCCTATGTGTGCATTTAATCATGGCTTAAATGCCAAACTATTTTGCCTGCCTTCCTACCACTTGAGTGTAACCAGTGGTTTTGAACACCATTCAGAAGCATTTGAAATTCTGTGTGCCTCTGTATAAGCTCCTCACCTGCAGTACTGAGATACCTTTATAGAATAGCACGCTATTTCAGCCAGCCTGGGGCTTGCAGGCCATCAGTGGCAGCTGGGCAACCACCATATACAAACAAGGATTCTTGAAAAAGCCAGGCACTTGACAAACCTGCCTGCCTGCCTGCCTGCCTGCTATTTGGCATTCTAAACATAGGATGGGGAGAGGAAATGTGCCCCCCTGTTTCTCCAGAGAATTTCTGTGGCAGTAGCTTCCTCTGCTCACTGCACAGCAACTTTTCACATAAGCATGAAGAAAAAAAAGGAAATGCAATTTATAATATATGTTTTTCACAATAACTAGTAATACGATCAATAACTGGCAATAGAAATGTTACGCTAGTGGCAAGGAACATTTTATGGTCTCAGCTCCATCAGCTGACATTACTAAGAAATACACGCCATGGTTTCCTTCACAAGACAAACAATATTACAGCTACAAATTCTTTGTGTTTCTTACAGGCTTGTTGTAATCTTTATTTTCTTCCACATTTTATTTCATAGGATATAAACATATGCTTTGTCCCATCCTGCGGCACATCTACAAAACTTAACATTTTAATTTATGTTTCTGCTGAATCACTCCAGTCCAAACTTGCTAATGAAGCTTTCAGTGTACCTTAAGGATGAGATATTTGCACCCATCTGTAAGTAATATTTTGTAAATCTAAATCCTCTCTGGACATTAGAGTCTAGCATTAGAACCACAAATAATTGCTTTTACCTTTCACATGGGTAAAATCAGAGGTCTGAGGACTTAATCATAATGGCTGATGCCAGGTATTCCCACAGAAGATGGGTTAGCCTCAGGCAGTCAGTGCCCAGACAACACAGAATCTGGTAGAGATGAGCCCAGAACTGCTTTAGGAAATAAAGGGGCATGTGATCCCCAGACAAGTTGGATAATGGGCTTCCTTTAAAACATTCTGCCTGTGGTCTCCAGGTCAGTTCAAATAAAGTTAATAGAGGCAGAGGTCTGGAAGGTACCTCAGGAGGTCACCTTGTCCAACCTCATTCCCTAAAGAACATCTACTACACGTACATTATTCTTGAGAAATATTGTCTAGGCTTTGGCACCTTCATTACTGGAGGTCTTTACATACAACCAGTGTATTCCTCTCTCTTTACCATGAGGAAGCAGCTTTTAACAAGTGCCCTGTATATTCCTTTCTGAATTTTAAACCCGTTACTTCCTGAAGTACCCACCACAAATAGAAAAAATTAATTTTTTTTAAATCAATGTTCCTTTTGTCTTGTCAGAAGCTTCTTGTATATTTGAATCCTGTTATACTCCTGTTGACCCCCAACTCCTAGGTCAGTACATGCTGTGGACCATGCATTTAGTCTTCATCCCTACTGTGAACCTGGCCAAAACACAAAGGATCTCTCTCAGCTTGCAAGCTGGTTTTCTTTCCTGGGAGTGGAGGCACCTTGGTGTTGACAGAAGGCAAGGAGAAAGGATGTGATTTGCCCAGAGAGCCCACAAAGGCCAGGGTCTGCAGCCAGACCCTGGGATGGAGGAAGGACTTTCTGATTCCCACCATGCCCAAATTTGACCTGCAAGAACAAACTCCAAAGGCACCATGACTCAAATTGCTCTGGCAAGATCTCTATTTTATGAAATAAATGCTACTTCTAGACACTATGGAGTGAAAATAATGAAGTTTTTGTCTCTCACTCATGAAATAAGTGTTCTCTTCATGCAGCTCACTGTCACTATCACTATAGCTGCACACAAATGAGTCTGACTCATCCACCTGGTTTAAAAAAAAAGAAAAATCCAAATTATTAGCTTGTTTTCCTGGACTGGTTTTCTTTCATTGCCATTACCTGAATTCAACTGACATAAGGAGAACAGCAGGGCTCCTAGGTTGGAAAAGGGGCCTGCTCCTTTCAATGCTGCCAGGATGTTGGATTGACTCCAGAGACAAACTGCAACATCCCACAGGCTCTTCCCTTGTTTGATGGGGAGATAACAGGTGCCAATTATGGTATCTCCTAATGCACGAGTCTATACTTCCATGCCTCCTCTGAAGTCAGGCACTTGGTGCTGCGTGTCCCAGCCCAGAGCTTCAGTGGACAGGAATCCTTTTGTTAGAATGAATCTGAAATCCAAATAACATTCATGTCCCTCAGCACAGCTGATTTCAATGAAAACTACAAATAGTTTTGTGAATCTTATTTCCCTGTCTGCTTATCTCCTTTCTATTTGGCACTGAGAGCCTTTTTAGTATGTTTGTAGAAGGAGTACCAAATAGTTGAACAGCAGCCCTTGCTGACATGAACAGGGAAGCCAAGATTTGGTATATACACACAAAATTTTAATTGCAAAATTTTTGGTATATACACTGATTATCTGGGGGATATATCACCAAGACCATGCAAACAGATCCAGAGAACCAGCACCTGAACAACAAGTGATTGGTGATCTTTTAATGCTGTGAGAGAAATGTATTGAAGTATTTCCCAGGAGGATAAGCATGATGGAAAATTGATGGATTGAAAGGAAATTGGAGTTCTGTCATCTTTTGCATGATGATTTTGAACCAAAAAATACAAGTAAGAATGTACAGATTGAAAAGCAACAATGGGAGACAAATGACAGAAATTATTGTGGGTGTTTATTGTTGACTATGTTATTGCAAGATCTTCTCAATTGCCATTTGCAAACCATGTATGACTGATAGAAATTAGATGTAATTACTCTTCTGTTTCTGGGACTTATCTCAATCTTATTTGTTTCATGAATAATAGGTTAAAAAATGTGCAAAAAAAGTAATTTCTTCCATAAATTCTGTAGTTTCTCTACAAAAAGTACACCAGTTATTAATAGGTAATGCTACTTTTTAGATACCAGGGAATTCTGATAAAATATACAGTCCATACATGGAACAAGGCTCTGGAAATATTCCAGTACATTCACAGTCATTAATTACATCCTTTATGCTGTTGTTATAAGACAAACACCAGAAAAGCAACAGCAAAAATATTTTTGGAAGTCAGACATCCAAAGAAACACTGAAATCAATCCCATCAGGTTGCCTAAACATAGACACATTGCATTACTGCTATAAGCATTTATTCCTGCTAAAAGGAAAATTCCATATTATTTGTATGGTGTCTAGTTTTACACACAGCCTTTCTGAAATTATATCCCTTTCAGCTTGCTCCAATATCTTAGAAAGTAAGGAACAAGAACAAGGTTCTTGAGAATCAATAGAAATTTTTACATTTGAGCAAAGATATGCTCAATAGTCTCTCTTTTATGACTTCTCAAAATATGCTTGTCCTTCTGAATGTTTTTTTAATCTTACATTTTGCTAAACTCAGTAAAAAACACTTGTATGGGCTGAACATCACAGTCTTCATCAGTTTTGTTTCAAGGGAAGAGCATGATGGAGTGTTGTAACTATCAGTGGAAGAGGAAAATAGAGTAAGAAAATAAATATAAATCTGAAATATTGGTATAGTTTAATATATTAGAACAAAAGAATATCTGTCTCAGACTTCTAAGCCCTTTGCCTTCACTTCAAATGCAGTAGAGTAAGTGTATCAGCAGAGACAAAATATTGGCCTGCCTTTTAGGGGTGGAAATTATTTCAGATTAAATAAGTAAAACAACAACAACAAAAATAATCTTCCTTGCTCTCTGCAATCAAAGAAAAACTCTATTTCACTAGCAGTGGAGCAATATTTTCTCAGTATCTTCTCAAAAACAGTTCTTTCATTTTCTTTTTTTTTTTTCCAAAGGTTATTTTGAAACTAACTAGCATTGAGGTTCAGAAATATCTAAGGGTTGTATTTCTCTCTGCACCTGTTTGCAAGGTCATTTTTGGCTATCCCAAAACTCTAAGGGGCACATCCTTCTTCCTTCCAGGAAATTACACTTAATATGTTTTGTACTCTTTTATTTTGATTCAGTAAGGCTGTCATTTAAAATAATCATCTAGATCCATCTATCTCTAAATAAATGAATCTCAGAACTTATACTTGCCAACATAATACTGCAGAAAACTAGAAAACTTACTTGCAAAAAGGACTTCCATTGGATGTTGCTGATACAGAAGAAGTACCATCAACGCATTGTTCTACAAATTATGACTGAATTATTGCAGCGAAATCCAAAATGTTACTCATGAGCCCCACCAGCATTGCACACACAGCCCCAGGAAATAAAAAGCTGAGATTAAGACCAGCAATAGCTGCAAAGTCTAATACTCTCCACTGCATGTTTTTTACTCATCATCATTCTTGAAGGCTGAAAATAAATACCACCAGCATGAGGTATTACCCAAAGAACTGTAATTGGCAATTGGCGTCTTTCATCAGAATTTATAATTTGTCCCTATATTCGTGAAGGAGTCCAATGTCCCAGCAAGGGTAACATATCTGTCTCCTTCATCTCAGATGTAAATTCTATGATGCACTTGAAAACCTCTTCCAGGCATCTCCACAGGTGATCTGCCAGAGCTCCCTAAACTACTGATTAGAAAATCACCAAATCTTACCACCAATCCCTTAACCTTATTCCATTGTGCCTTTTAGCACAGAGATGCCACCACTACATAAATTCAGAGATTTTGAGACCACAACTCGTCATTGGACTACTCTGATATCTTGTGAATAAGAATGTATGTCATGGACCTCAGTTCAAACCAGTAGCTCCCTATGGAGGAAAATAAATCAAGATTAAGCTTTGGAAAAGTGGCCCAGTCTCTACACAAGGCTGCTGTCCTCATGAGTGTTTACCATTCAGTTAATCTTTCAGCAGTGAGCTCGTGTGAGCTTTATGAACACTGAGACATGTGTTACACCATGCTGAGCACGGTGTCTGCAGAAGACCATGAGAAACACCTACACTCCAAGACAGCTTTCCATTGACAGCTTCCTGCATTACCTGTCAGCCAGCCAGATCTTAATCTCTTGAACATGTGTTTTATTGACATGGTATCGGGATAGGAGTTTTTAAAATCAGAACAGCGTGATGTACAAAGTCAAATGCCTTTTAAATGCCAAAGTGCATCACACCTGTTTGTTTATCTACCATATTTATCATCATCAAAAACTGATTAACAAGTTTGATTAACAAAGACCAATTTTGCATGAAACCATTCTGGCCAGTATTAATTTTATCCTGAACTTTTTGTTTATTTATGAAGTACTATGACCACAGGGTGTTCTCATGATTTGCCACAACACGAAACCCTCCTTACCATTTCCGAGTCCTTGTCACATGTCCTCTCGTCATCGCAGAGAAACATGAGGGGCACTCTTTTTCCTGGAATTTTTCGTAGTTTTCTAAAATTTATTAAAACCAAACATTGTTGAGGGCATACAATTTCTCTGCTCACTTTTTCAGGTCACTTGCACATTGGTTTGGAGTATCTGATAGAGGTGTGGTTTAGTTTCTGGTTTCAAGTATTTTGGAGACGATATTAAACTTTATTAGTTACAAATCACAGAATACATCACAGCACATCATCATTTCTACTGTAATCTATCTAAGAAACTAAGTCAGGTTTAAGAACAAAATTTATTTGGTCTATCAAATCATGGGGGATAATTGAAAACAATAGCATGGGCTGCTTCTGTATGTGAGGTCATCTGCCATAGAAGTTGCTGAGGAGGAAAAAATCTCCACTCTCCCAGTAAAACAAAGGAACTGAGCAAAACAGGCCACTATTGGATTTCTTGTCTCACACTCTGGGAAGAGGAAGCAGTGCAACAAGGATAAATCTGTTCCTATCATAAACTAGGATTTTTTTTAACATACACGGGAAAATATCACCAAACAAGGTTCATTTGCTTACAGATTATTTCTCTTTCCTGAATTTTACGTGAATCTTACATAATTTCTGATCTACAAAATCTCTGACCACATAAGTTTAACATTAATATCGGGGCAGATCAGCTAAAATAAAGAAGCTTTTTGCAAGAGAAGAAATGAAATATGTGTACAATTGGACCAGTATTGTTAGTACTTGATTTTTATCTTCACTCACAAAACAAAGAATGATAATATTATGTTTATTAAATAAGTAAAATATGTAATTTTCAGAGGAGTTTATAAATTCTAAAAAAATCATTCTATGCTGCTGCTCAACTTTTAATGACCTGAATCTCTTTCTTTACTCAGTTTTGGCAATTTTCTGTATGAAAACACTTTCAATGTGGAAAATAAAGATTATCTGAAAACATTGAAATTACTCCTTTAATTTTTATATAAATCAAATTTTGTGAATAAAATTATCTCAAAATCTCTGGTACTCTTGTTTTCTCTAAAAGGACTCTATTTTGGAAAACTGGCTATTGTTTACAGAAGACTCAATTCACTATAGCAACAATTAGCATGAGGGAATTGAAATACAACTATGATATACTTTCTGTATGAGCAATAAATTACTACTAATCAGCCATTATAGTAGCTGTAAATTCTCACAATAGATCCCAATTTGGTTTTTGTATCCTAAAACTGAATTCATAGCCAGTCTTTTACTTAACAGAAAAAGACTCTCAGAGACTATATTTGGCATGAGACAGTACTACACATCCCTGACTGATTCATTAAGGTTTCAAATGTAATCTTTGCAAGAGGAAACATGGCTTTAATAAAGATCTGTGATTCAGTAGATGTAATTTTTAACATCAGGTCAGTTTTAGAATATGAAAGCTCAATGTGCAAAATGAGTCCCCAACCATTTTCAGTTCCACCAGTTTTAGAGAAACTGTATTATTAACATGAAAAACATTAGTACCAACACATATTTACAAAAGCTAGAACAATTACCAGATTTCATTTTGCAATACCTTTTCCAATAAAGTATATCATTCAAATGTGTTTTTAAAAAGAAACAAGGAGAAATTCAAAACTCTCCTTTTCTCCCCATGAAAAAATAACTCTAAACAAATACCATTTGTAATCAGGGCTTGTAGTCCTAAGAATGTCTTTATTAATGAGCAGGCAGACCTGCCATGTATGAAATGCTGAGAGTCCAAATCCAGAGGCTCACACCTTCTGACAAAGAGCTACTGTACTGTCCTTGTTATTGTCTTTGAGCTTGCAAAATCACCCAGTTTCAAGAATTTCCTATAAATATAATAAATATTGTTACTGTCAGGAAAATTACATATGTTTTGTTATTAAATTTTTGGATGTCTTGAAAGCAAATAAAGATCTTTCCTCTTTCTCTGAGAAAAGAATTTAAACAAAAAAGACTAGAAAAAAATTGCAAACCTTATTTAGCTTCCTTGGATTTAATTTTTTCTGATTTCATGGGGGGAGGGAGGGGAGAATCCTACAAGCAGTGGTAATTGCATAAATGCTATAGGAATAAAAAAGGAATGGATGAATAGAATAATTCAAGCAGTGACGTTTACTACCTGGACCAGATTAGTTTGCTGCAAATCTAATTTGCATGAGATACCATTAAATATAGGGGGAAATGTACCTTATGCCCAGAACAGCTTATGGATATATAGCTCAACTACAAGTAAAACCATGTGAACAAGAGGAAATAAGGAAATTATCATTTATGGGCTTTATATTTTAAAAAGAAGTAATTTTGAAGGTGTTACTTTTCATCTTAATTTAATTTTCTTTCTTGGATTACTTCTGAAGTGTGGAAGTTTACCTCTTCCAGCATGATGATCTACGCTGCTTGTGGGCATATATTTTGATCTGTTATAAAGTTCTATGCACTTTATTAGAAATTAAAGTGTTATTATGAATAATCTCAATAGCAGTGAAATCTAAACACCTCTAAGAGATCAACCAAGGTGTACTTCTGATGCACTTATAGGATTACTTATTCATCATGCTTCTATTGAATACAATAAAAAATAAGGTGCATTATGTTAGAAAGCATTTTATTGTCTTCTTCTGTATCTCTTTTTATGCCTAAACTAGTAAATGGACTTCTTTCTAATGACATTGCCATGTTATAATCAAAGTGCATATTGTACTGCCCAAGATGAAAGCAGCATGTTTGGAAATCCAATTACAAATTCTTTCAATCAAAAATACTGTGAACGCATTTGAATATTTTTTGACCTAAAAGAATTAAAACTACAGGTATACTATGTATTTAACATGTAGCTGCTTTTTTCAACTTTCCATTTATTTCTAGGTTCACCTGAAAACACGGCTAAGTCAAATTCAAGTAACTCTGTCAGTTCTGAACATAACATTACTTTTCCACAATAGAAAAAACTACTCACTTTTTGCATATGGTGCCCATGAATAAAACACTCAAGACACTAACTGTTCAATCCAGAAATTAAAATTTATCTGCTGTTGTCAGGGTTCCTGGCTCTGTATTGCACAAATCGAGTAAGAAAAGGAATAAAAGAAGGCAGGCATGAAGGAGGCTTACTCTTCTTCAAATGCCAACATTCAAAATTAAAGCAGAAGTAAACAGCTATTTGAGGAAGTAAAGGTGTAAAAATAACCATTTCCACAGCTAAAGTTTCAGACACAAGTGAAGGCTGTATCTCTGTGTTCAGTCTTAGAGAAAAACTACAACCTTCCACCTGCCAGCCCTGCCAAAATCAAACAGAATGGACAAACAGGCCACGCTCTTCTTCTCCTCACCAGTAATAATGCTGCTGCAAGCCAGATCAGTCTCTCAGTTGCATTTCTTCAGCCCTCCTAAATGCTTTCTATTAGATTCTTGGTAACACCTTTGCATCGGTTTGTGCTATCACATTAAAAGTTTATCACATTTTGTAATGATGTATTTATTATCACATTTTGCCTTGGTCATGAAGACAGTAGCAGCAATCAACTGTCCTTTCACTTTTCTATTCCTGCTCAAACTGGGCATAAAATAGGCATTTAAAGCCAGGATTCACATGGCCCACTTTACATGTCATTTTTAAAAGGATATTATCTGAGCTCTTAGAGGTGCACATTTCTCTCCTCTAAGAGAAGCCAGAGATGAGGAGTGCAGATGTTTACATGCATAGCATCCCATTTGCCTCTGATGATATTCAAGAAGGATGATTCTTACTGAAGGAGTCTTATAAGGTTTATAAGAAATGGACAAATCATAAAAAGCAAACACCCAAAGTTTTAAAGATCATTATCTATGGCATGGAGAAGGCTGGAGGAAGAAGGAGGCAAATAAATGCTATTTTGCAGGCATTGATACTTTCAGAGACTCCCCAGGAATTCTTCATCAAACAGGTTCCTCAGAAAAATTACTGGTTCTTATTAGATGGTTTCTTCAGCCCAAATCCCATCACAGGCCAGGCTCAGGAAGAGTATGTGGAAGAAGCTGTGACAGATAGAAATTCATGCTTCTCTTTGAAAAGATTTGATTTCTGGGGGAAAGGAGGGAACTGGACCACTGGCTCCTCAATTCTCTGAAACTATGTGAAATTCAACCAGGATACTGCCTAGAAAGATGGATCCACATTTTGCTATCTAAAATAATTTAAAAACAAAAAGAAAAAAAATGGACCTCTTTTAAGAATAGGGCATAATTGCTTGCACTTAGGGTAGGTTTCCAGGCTGCAAATCGTTCCTGAAATATCTGCCAGTTCTTCTGGTGGCAGCATGTAGACCAAATGAGAGAAAGCCAAGCAAAAACCCCCAGAACTCTGCATTTTATGCCCTCAGCACTGGCCTCCTTAGACATTTCCTTTTTGCTTCAGTGGAAATGTTTTTAACTGCTCCCACTAAGATTTTTATCTAAGGCAGGTCTACACTTCTTTGCCTGATCTGAAAGGAAGACAATGGAGTAGCCAGGCTATGAGAGCTCTCTGATTCCTCCCGCTGTGGTTTACCTCAACTTCCTCAACTGCTCCATGGCTCACACTTTGCCTAGTTTTTCATAATCTTTCCTGATAGTAGCTAATCCAAATAACTGTCTGTTACAGATGTTATCATCTCACTACCCACTGGCATAAATAAATTTGTTAAAACACTAATCATTGCATTAAAACTGGGGGCATATCCCCATTTACCATGTTCCATCAGAGAAACTTGCTATTTTTGCCAGTCAGTTTAACTGATTTCCAAGTGAAGCAATATAGGCTCCAAACCAGAACTAGTTTGTTTCTTTAGCAGGTCATAACGCACTTTTTAAAATCCAGGGAAATAACTGTAGCTATGAAATCTACACATCAGAATCTGAAAACTCCTTTTAAAATAAAAGTATAAATACATTAAAAATACCCCATGCAGTGTAAATTGATTCTTTCTTTCTCCAAAAGAAGTATCATAAATTTTTCTTTCGCCTTTCAAACTACCAGTGAGTGCAAAGCAGCCCAGGGAGTCAACAGAACCAACGTTTGATTGATGTAAAATGAGCTATTATGTTGCACATATCTCTAAGATTTTTCTCTCAATGTCTGCTTCCTTCTGGATATAAAAGCCAGCTACATGGCTGACAGAAAATGGTGTTTGGATGGATCAGTTGTCTCCTGAACTTTTCTACCTCCTACAATGTTTTCATGAATACTGCCACACCTGGCAGTGGGGCTTGGTCTGTTCTTTAGGAGGGGTGAAAGGCATAGCTGTAACACAGTGTCATAGAATCATAGTCCTCTTCTGGAACAGACATAGCATCCATGCATTCTGCAAATTTCCAGTTTGAATCAACATATCTCAGAAAACAAAAGTGGAAAATGAGAATTGACAAACACAATTAGATATTCAGAAACAATCTTGTGTGCTTCTTGAACAGGCTCATTAGGACCTTAAAAAAAATCCAAGCTCTGCCAAGGGCAGTGATGTCCAGTAAGAGACAAAGACTTTATTCCAGCAGCTTTTGTGAATTATGTTTTTAAAGTATTTCATAAACACAGCATTCCTTATATGCTGTGTGGCTGTAATGCCATTCTGAGATTAGTTGTATTTGGCAGATATTAGGATTAAATATTTCTACTATTTTTCAGTATCTGAGCCACAGAACCAGTAAAACATCATTGGCTCCACTAGAGAGAGCTCTTGTGCTAACATAATTATATTAATAAACATAATTACTTATTTGAAATCAGTGGAATTACCCATGGAGGAAGATGTGTTGCTACACACCCACAATAAGAGTGTGAGCAGTGTTCCTATGACTTGCCAAATACATGCTGCAATATGTTCCCTTTGTGCTCACCTCTGGGAAGTGTGCCTGTATAGATTGTTTTCCATTTGCATAAAGACCTTTTCACATTACTCTGAGTACTCTGACTCTGGAAAAACAAAAAATCCCAAAACACAAACTCTAGCCCAGTACCAAATTATGTCCTTCTAACAGGAGTTGGCAGCTTTCTTGACTTGGAAGCCAGTGCTCAGCAAAAATTCGGCTATTTCTGAGTTGTTAAAGTGACTGTAATCCTATTGAAATTCCACTGAGAATAATAATAGATTGGGGCATAATTGGGTACAAAATGCTGAGGTGGGTCCTATAAAGCCCTCAGTACACTTGTGGCGTACAGGAATGAGATTCCCACATTAGACTATTTCAAGGAAAAACACACAAAATGTTATCACTGAACAAGTAGGAAGAGATTAGGAAAGTTTTGACCTAATCCCTGTGGGGTTTAGATTTTAGCTATAATCACTCATCTGTCCTAATCCTACAAAGTGGCTTAATACAGAAGGATGGAAGAACTACTGAAGCATGCACAAAAGGTACAGAGAAGACTATTGATTGAAGGAACTAAGCTTCCTTTTCTACTCTGTTTCCCACTGCAATTGTTGTGTCTAGTTTTATGCTTTCAAATCTTAATTTCTTTGTTGAAAATGCGCAAAGTTGTTTTGCTATTTTTTAATGGATCTTTTTGGAACAAAGAAAACTGAATTGTGTTCTTACTTACCTGAAATATCCTGACTTCAGTAATAATTGGTAGAGTATCAGATCTAAGACTGAGCATGCGTGGTCTAAAAAGCAAAAAATTTTGCATGGGTTCTTTCTATATAGTACACCAAAAGTCCATCTGAGTCTCTCCAATAAATCTGTAACTTTTTGATCAATAAGAGAGCACTGTTCTATCAAAGGAAGCGTTAAATTACCAGTGCACTTTATTCCCCCAGCCCCCGCCTTCATCAGTGCTTCCCCTGTTCTCACTTACGGCATATCTTGGAGTTGAAAGGCTGCTTAACCCCTGGCATCCCACTCCTTCTGTTATTTGTTCAACTCCTTCTTACTGCAGTGAAGACTTTGGGGAGTCATCATATCACAAGCTTGTCCTCAAACTTAAATACACAAGTGCTTTGGGTATCCTATTTCCAATCGAATCTACTGTGTTCCCCTAATAGGTACAATCACTGTAAAACAAGCTCTTTTACTATTTTTTTTTAACTGAGTCATTAGAGATTTCTTTAGTGCATTGGCACAAAATAGAAATTTATTTGGCTGATTTCTTCAGCTCATGTCTCCTCTTTTAAGCTTTAGCATCACAGGTATATCAGTCCAGTACAATATGCCTCATACATATCGATCCGATACCTTTAAATTTATTATTTGCAATCTACTATGCAAAAACAGAGCTTTTTTTCCTGAGTCTTTATATGAATGGAAGAGAATATGACATTAAATTACTTACATCAAATTATTCAATAATTCAACAATTACTAGGACCCTTAGGTTGCTCTGTAAGGAATTTTCCACAAGTATTCACTGATATTCAACATTTATTTATATTCCTGAAATACATACCACAGTTTCTTTCATTCAGATTAATCTGACGAGTTCTACTAACTTAAAGAGCAGAAAAGAAAACCCAAAGTCCTTTTCTTTATGTTTCTACTGTGCGCTAAGCTGCATAATCTTCATGTCATGTGAAATTAGCAGCAAAGATCCCTGCGCAAAACAAACCCTGACATGCACTATGCATGTGCTGAAGTAAGACAGCTACCTAATTACAAAAAAAACCAGGTCATATATCCACGGCTACTTTATACAGCTAAGATGTTCAGGTAATTCCTCCTTCACAAGGTTCCTTTGTTGACAGCTGTTACACAGCCAGAATTTCTTGCTTTCTTATTTAATGTAAGAGTTCTTCACTTTAATATCTTTAAGTGTTAAACAAGTCACATAAAATAGTAATATTAAATGCAACTTAAAGGAGAGCTTCAGAGAGGGGGTTACCCACCCGAGAGCCAAACCTGAGAAAATGCCAGAGTATTATTGAACAACTAGGTTACTCCTTCATTTTCCAGTCTTAACAAACCATTCCGTGAAACTGCAGGATAAAGGATTTCAACCTACGTAATGATGCTTGGAAATACACTGATAAAGAGGGCAAACCAATAACAAAATACATTCAAAGGCAACTACCATTTTCTTTATACAACCCAAATAGGGATTTCCTTTTTCTCCTGAGTGTTTAATTGGTTTCCTCAGTGGCACCTCAAATTTCAATGCAAGAATCAAACACTGGTACAAAGTGAGCAGTCAATGCGGTTCCTAAGCTAAGGTAGAGCAGCTAACATTGTTCCAAAACCACTGAAGAAAAATGCTGATACCACATTTGGTAAAAGTGACAGTACTCAACCTCTTCCAGAACTTTGTGACACTGTCATCCTTTATTGAAGATAAAAGCACAATACAGAATATTAACACGTCAATTCTTTCAGCTTCAGACAATAAAACATTTTGTTTTAAGGCTTGAGCTTTTCAGTTTGTTTTAACATTGTGAATTATAGCTTATCTTGGTTCTGTCATCTTTTTGAAGTGTGGTTTTATGATCAGCCACTAAGGCTGAGCTGTTAAGCTCAGCTTTTTTCTGATAATGTGCTGTTATGGAGCGGCTGTTCACAAATTAGGCAAACAGATTTAGTCCTAAGAGACAATAGTTAATTGACTTCATTGCATGTCAAGTGGATTGTAAAATATATCAAATCATATTTCACTAAAATTTGCTTGAAAATAACTGGTTTCCCTTCCCATCTGTCCTCAAAATTTAGGAAAACTTTATTTTCCCTTAGAAGCTAGTGACAGTGAAAGGTCATTTGACCTAAACATTGCATGTACTAAATTCTGAGATGCACGTTTATATTTTGATCCTTAAAATACAGGATATTTTAAAAGTAAAAATCATGTGCTATCTATTTATAATCTGAACTAGACACAAAGAAAAGAGCTATTGGAAAGATTTGCTGAAGCATTTCTGTATTTAAATGTTCATCAAACTGTTAAAAATAAATCTTCATTTCTTTTGAGTGTGAGTACTCTGAGCATGCCATGTCATCTCTAATGGAAAAGTCAGGTCATTTACTCAGGTATGATGCACTTACTACTGAAAAAAACATGATGATTTGTCTCTTTTTATTACATATTATTCAGATAATGCTAAATAATTAAGGTATTTAGAATTATGGAACTTGTGACATTACCAAAATAAACAGAGATTGTAATAGGAAAGGATTTGGAATACTTTTGCTTAGATTTTTTACTACCCCAAAAGATTTCACAGAAGAAGTTGGAAAGATGCAAATAATTTTCCAAATTGTAAAAATCTCATTCAGTTAAACACTCAAATGTTATCATGTTCTTCTAAGATCATTGTAAGAGAAAAGACAACACATTTTAATTGCACATCAGAATTAATTCCCATGTCCTTTATAGCTGAGGTTATTTTATAATCTGTAGATCACTTTATGATTTAACTACAGAAATTACCTTGTCATAGAAAGATTAAATGAAAAACCCAGCTAAGGCAGGGTTCAGCTCTGGACTCTGAAGCATCACTAGCTGTTTACAGTAGGTGTCTGCATATAAGCTGGATGTGGGGGAGGCTCAGCTTCCGCTAAATTGAAGGAGATTTTGCCAAAGCAGTCGGTAGCACATGGGGCCCCAAAACAGGTTCCGGCTACCAAAACCTGCCCAGTCCAGTGGGGCACAAGTTTCCCTGCAACCTGTGCTAGATCTGTCAGATCTTTTAGATGGCAATTTAGATGACAGTGGGTGCCCACATAGTCAAATGAACAAGTCCCAGAGCCCCATTGATTCTGACAAGGCTTGGACTCCCACTCACATGTGAGCATCTCCACTGTCTAAACACACTTCTGTTAGCTGGCTGAATCTGGAGCTGAATTCTACCCACAGTCTCACCAAGCACATGTACCACAGCTTTTCTTAGAAGGAATCCTGTCATAACTTAAGCTTTTAATTACTGAACTTCTTCACAAACTAACCTCTTCATATACCTGATTTTTTTTCCTCACTTGCATTATATTGCTTATAATTGTATCTTCTTGGACCCAGTGGATTTTTTGAAATCTATTAGTATACTGCTCTCTGTTTCCTACCACCTTTCCTCTGCAGTCACCTCGTGACAAAGCTGTGTATGCCTCACTTTTATACTCTGTCCCCACAAACCAATTTTGTCTCCCATTGTTTCCATCTGGATTATTTTTGCTGTTCCCTAAGTTTCTCCCAGGGTCTTTTTAGTAATATGAAATTCAGAACTGAAAGAATATCAGCTGCCACCAATAAAACTGTGTAAAGTGTTGTTTGTACCTGGGAACTCTTCCAGGGCAGAAAACAAAATGCAGGCATTAGAACTGACAAAAGTTACTGATAGTAACTGATGTGTCAACTGTATTACAACTATCTGAATCTTTGTCTTTCTAAATGGGTGGGGTGTATACAAAAGTAATTTTCATTCCTAAAAAAAAAAAGAATTCATTTCCTGGAAAGTGACTTCTATCTACTTTCCTCAGAAAATCCATTAATTAATCTTCAATCTGTTCAGAGATCATTTTCCCAGTTTTACTCAGTTTTGTTTACTCTCATAAACTAAAATTATCTCTCATGACAAAAAAAAAAAGTCTCCAATCACTGTCCCACAATCTACTAAAGTGTTCAATGTAGAATTTTAAAAGCTTGTAAATAATTTAGAAACTGCAGAAATTGATATGACACTATCGCTATTTCAACACAAGAACATGCAAACAGACACTTTGTGGATTTTTAGAAATTACCTAATCTCTGATGCTTTCCATAGGAATTCATAGGCTTCAAGCTTTTGAGAACCCCTGCAAGTATGAATAGTCTTTGCATCCAAAGATCGCTACATCAAAAATAGCGATTCTCTGCTATTTGAATATTTAAAAGAAGATACTTTGATCAGATTCTTTTTTTAAGCTATATTTTCCTAAGATGCAACCATCTTACCTCTGAAATTCCTATTACTGCTATTACTGTTAGTCCACAGCTAAACCTGGCATTTCTAAATTGGAATATGGCAGTGAAATCCATCTGAAGCCACATCTTTAAATTTATTCTCAGAATGAATAAGCACTTATTGGAGCTTTATTGTTAAGTGCTCTCCCTGCTCTTGTCAATGGGTTGCAAGATCTACTTCTAGGTGAAATTTAAGACACTGTTTTTCACCTATATGCTGAATTGCCTTTCCTGAGACGCTGTTTTTCCAAGACACATTCCTGCATTTGAAACCTGCCGGTACATTACATTTCAAACAGAAGAGGTACAATCAGCATTTGCTCTTTAAAGACATCTTCATTTTGGCATTAGTATCCTCCTTTGGCACAGAATAACCAGAGACTCTTATTTTCTTCTATTTAAGGCAAGCCTAGAGTAAGGAATTGCCTTTAGATTTTATTTAGCAACAATTTCTAATTTCAAAAATACCAGCTAATGGTTATTTTTACAGGCAATAACCCAGGAAACAGGTCAATGCTTTGGCTTTGTGATTTTTCCTATACTGTACTAGCTCACACAAACAATAGAGCTAATATTGGAACTCTTTTAAAAATGTAGGGAAATTATTAATTAATGTGTCTATTAATTATTTGGGAAAAGGTGAACTCCAAGGTGGCATATTCACAGATGTCAAAATAATTTAGGTTACTGAAAACCAGGAAGAACTGTGTGGAATTCCAGAGGCACTTTAAAAGATAGACAACTGTGCTGCCTGACTGCAGTTAAAACTCTGTGTTAACGAAGGCATGTTAATGTACAGTGGGAGGTAAAACATTCAATATGATTTGAGCTGACGATACACCTTCATGAGCTCTAAGTGAATCATAATCATTTGGGAGTGGGGCACAGGAGACACTGAGTCACTGTTGGCATCTCCTTTAATATAATTATTAACGATTTGGGGGGCTAAATTTTAAAATGTGTTGAAAAATTGGGTTAAAATAATTCCTGAAAAATTATACAATGTCATCAATTCGATTAGTTGGGCTTATATTTACTGCTCATAAACCATTTTTTTCCCTTTTACATCTCTGTAATGAATTCACCTTTTTAACATCTGTTTTAAAATTTCATTGAAAGACCTTCCAAGCAAGAGCTCCTCTGTGTTTGCACAGTATGCAGCCCAAAGGAACCTTATGCAGCCTGGAATCTTGTGGACACCAACACACCACAAATTAATGCACACTACTGAGAACCAGTCATATGCTTTAATTTTGAATGTTGTGCTTAAGTCTAACCACCTCATTTAAAACAAATAATAAAGTGGAACTGGAAGGTGTTCACAAAATATAAATGCTAGTATAATACTAGATTTTCATGAAACAAGGGTTTTTAAGCATCAGGATTCTTTCCTTTGGAGAGGAAAGAGACCAATAAAAATATGCATGCAAAGGCAAGAGAAAATTATGAACCCTTATTTATCTCCTCATTACAAAAAGAACAACAACCAATAAAACTGGAAGAACATTAATGACCTAGAAAAGGGATTTCATCCTTTCCTTGTGTGAAGGGAAGCAGAAGAACTCACTGTGATAGATACAGTTGAACCCAACAAATCAAAAATGAACAGGATGGAAGAGGGACATTCAGCTGCCTGAAGATGGCACAAACAGACATTTGACATGATCTAACAGTATCCTAAGAGGTTCATGTGACAAATATGACAGAAAACCTACAGGAGACATGTACTGTGTTGAAAGCAGATGAAGACCAGCAGGGACACTAAGGACATCTCCACAGAGTAAAAATTCCTTAAGGATAGAAAACGTCATTATTCAGTGTATAAGCCAACAGGTGTCTGACTAAAATTAGAATAGACAATTACCTTCAAATAAGGTTATTCTTACAGTTTTCATGGATAGATAGTGTCCAGTGCCATGAACAATTTGTCCATGCAGTAAGTAGCACGGTTCTCTTATATAGGATTTCTTGGGTTTTCCCCAAGACCCTGATATAGGTTGCCCTAAACTCATCTGAATTTTACTGCTTATCACTCCTCACCATAAAATTCTGCACAATTCATTATCAGAAAAGTGGCAAGTTATTTTTCCAAAAGGGAACTGAACTCAATGTTGCCATCAAGGATCTGAGTGCAGACCTTTTTTCAAAACCTACTGTGTCTCATAACATTTTTCATTTTTATTTTTCAAGCATAATTTTGGTTATGGTTTGGTGTCCTTCCATTGCACATAGAGACATCTGTTTCTTGAAAAATGGTATCTCAAATTCTTGGTCCACAGCCTTCTTGTGATTTGAATATCAGGAGTAAATGGTTTTTTTCCTTACAAACTCTACATGGTCAGAAGTCTGATCAGAATTTATTGTGGTTATCAAGTCACTCATAACAGCAGGGCAGAGTGAAAGAACCTGTCTGTAAATACAGCCTCCCTAATGGGTAGCTAAGCAGCCAGAAAAATAAGAGGTAATTTTATGCCTGAAAATTTTCACCTTCAATTTGCCACTCAGTCATACTGGTATTGAGCAGTATCTACTACATTCAATCTATACTTGTGCACTTAAAGCCTGTTTTATTTTTGCACACAAAGCCTATCTTTAACCCAGCTGTACCAATGGCTTCAAAGGAGCTGGAAAATCCTTTCAGAAACAGATTTAGGAAAGATCACTGGAATCTACTGCAACAGAAGGAAGAATGGCATTTTCTGTCTTTCGGGAAGTGCAGCAGCTTTGAGACTTTGATTTAACATGACCTCAAACTAGCCTGTGTTGTCTTAATGGGAAATATATTACCATCCTGATTTGTCCTGATACAGTAGTCTCCATTCTTTTGTTACTAGATCCTGAGTGTACTTTTCCAGTGAATGCCAGCAGGCAAGAATCACAGCATGAAAACAGCATGTGGCAAGTTCAAAACAAGCAAAAGATAATACTTCAATCAGTGAGCACACAAGTGTTGGAACTCCTGGCCAGAGGACTGCTGAAATGCAGAGCAAATCAAAAAGGAATCAGGAATTAATGCAAAGGAAAAAAAAATCAGTGCCCACTAAACACATAGGTGTTACCTTTATCAAAGATCCTGATCTGAGAATGGCTGTAGCCTGAGAGAATATCACTATATTTCTTCCCTGATGCTATATTTTAGCACAGGCATCCTCTGTGAACCTCTTTGAAACAAACCTTTGATCTCAACTTATGGCCTTTATATTTATTTGTAAAACACTTTCTTTTCAAAGCTGCTCAGGATTTTAAAAGTGAGCACAGGTTTCAGGCAAAAGAATTTAATGCATATTTTCCAAATCAATGTATTTCATGAAACTATTTTACCAGATGTGATCACTGTTCCCTTTGTTTCCCTTTTGTGATCATCATTTACTCTTTTTTCTTTCTCTATCTGTAACCTTTTCTACTTTCATTTGTAATCGATCTTTTCCTGAAAGTACTTATTACTCACACAGTAAATCTTTCATTGTTTGTACAAGCCCCGTGTGCAGGCAGGCCTTGAACTCTGAAGTCCTGTAGGCATCTCAATTTGCATAGCAAATGATTGATGATGACAAAATGTGATGTCATATTGGGTTTTTTCCGACTGCGTTCATGCAAAAGCTTTGAGGAAAAAATGTTTCAATTGAAAAGTAACAAGAAAAAGAGTCTTTTAATAACCATCACTAAATAGTGCTTCAGCACTTTTCTTACTATTTGATAACAGAGCCCCAGAATTTAAGGAGAGATGGCAAGCATTGCTTACACAGAGAAAGTGCAGCAGTGAATTTTAACCTGTCTTGCAATGGGAAAATCCATCTCAGTATCTAAAGGAAGGGCAGGTAAGGTCTTACAGATACAAATCCTTGCTCTTGTGAAGACTGAAAAACTGAAAATCCTGATGTTCTCAATGGTGGGGAGCAATCTCTCAAACAGATACATTTTTTATTGAAAATTGCAGCAATTTCTGTAAAAGGCTTGTACATTATTTAAGCCCCAGGGATGAAAACAATTTTCACCCAATTTTATGAAACCACAAACTAAAATCATGGTTATGAAACAACGTCAAGAAATAAAAAAAATATTCAAAAATCTTGATATGTCATTGTATAAATCTAAACTGAAGCAATTAGCTGAATGCTGTGTCCAGGTCTGACTCTGCCCTCCATCTCAAAAAGATGGAAAGTTTACATAGCAGGGTGAAAGAAACATCCAAGTCATTTCCCATTAGATACAAGGGAGAAGTGGGATTTTTCAGGGCACTTCACTGGGGATGGGCTGAGGCTTGGCAGGATGTCAGCCCACAGATCAGGATCAGGCCCAGTGACAGTAACCAGAACTTCAGCATCTTGGACCCAGAGAGTTCCTGAACCACAGACTGCTGGAAGTTGTAAATCTCTGTAACCTCTTCTGTTCCTAAGCACTCAGCAGTCAATGTCTCCCACTACTGAAGACAGGGAGAAGCCCACACCAGCCATCCTTACACTTTATTCTTATCATGAAAAAAGATGGAGAAGGGATGGAAGTTGAGCACATGACTCAATGCCTTGTTTGGAAATGGCATCAGCTGGGCTACACATCAGACAGAGATGCCAGAATCCTTTAAACGAGGCTGTCTGTTTTCCAGATGGAAAAAAACTGCCTTTGTCTGGCCCTGGTGCAGTAAAATGTTAATTTTGCATACTTTTAATGCTGAAGTAGTCAGCTGGTTTAACCAGGGTGAGGTGATTAACTAGAGTGGGAAAAGGTACAAGAAAGGGAAGAAGAGCTTCTTAAGTTATGTAATGAAGTTATCCATCACGTTGCCACATAGGACAGCTCTTCTACACCTCAGTATAAAAATTGGCTGGCTCTAGAGATATGATTTTACTTGAAGGTAAACAAATTAGTAACTCACTGAGATGACTGTAAGTCCTTTTCACAGAATCCCAGAACCACTTTTCTATTGAAATAATTGTTTATAACTAATTTAGTCTCTCATTATCTCCTCCTCATTTTCAAAGTCCATCTGTAAACAATCACTGCTTATTTTTAGTAGTTAAATTACAGTCCCATGGTCAGAAGACAGGGACTATAAATGACTCTAACACAGCCTTGTCTATCCAAAACAAGTTTGTGATCATTTTCTTCAAATCTAAAGGTCTAAACCCAAGTATCTGGCCCAAAGAACCTCTAGTTATGGAAGCAGAAAGGGATGTAGAGCGGGAAATGGGAGGTAATGACAACAAGATGGTTAGTAGGCAGCTCCTTTTTCAAAGATTTCTCTTACCTTTCTTATCTTAATAAACCCCACAAGTCATGTCTTTCCCACCATCTTAATCAGGCATATAAACAAATAAAATCCTTCACATTAAGATAATAGAGCAATGAGTAGCAAGGCAGCCATAAAGAAAGCAAATATCCTCATTATATAATTAGAAAATTTATTTTCTGTAATATTCCAAACATTTGTTTGAGTATACATCCATATTCTTCAAAGAGAATGTGTATGTTTATGCATATTTTAGAAGCCACCTCTTAAAAGGCTTCACAAGACGTCTCATTGGGAGAGAAAAGAAATTCACCCAGAATATTCTGAAGCAATCATGCAATAAAAGTAGTCCAGAATTGTTCCCAGAGAAAGTGAATCAAGGAGGCCCAGGCAACAGTTTCCAAAGCAGTCTGTTCAAATGACAGGAAGAGTCTTGGAATAAAGAATTCCAAAAGAAAGGACAAATACTGCTGACCACGAAGGGGGTGGTAAACAAGAGAAGATTAATCTGATGATTCTTCAAGATTGTAAGGAATCCACAAATCCTTATGAAAAGGAAGTCTTGATTGCAGGACCTGTTTCAACTGCCAGAGAAGGCAAGCTACACTGACAAAATACTCCTCCACTGCATGAGGTGGAAGGTATTCTTCCTATCATAATGGACAGAGAAGGTTTGGGAACTGTTTATGTCACCCAAAGAACAGAGAAATAGTGCCGAAAAACTCTGTGGATAACTTTACAAAATTTTATTGAACAACTTTCTGCTTTTGGTGGTAGCACCTCTGGACAAGATAATAAGCCATAATCCAGTATTGGATCTGAATGTTCTCCTTCCTAAAAAGGACCATATGTCTGTCACAGTCCTCAAATGGATTTTTAGGAGCCAAATATTCTTGGTCCTAAAATTTTATAAAATACGGATGCCATCTGTTATGAGATATTGATAATGAACATTTCCAAAGAGCAATTATTCACATTTAATTGGATTTAAAGTTATCAAAAGGCTTTTCTCTTGAAATTTTAAAGTACATTCTTGATTTTTGCAAAAGAAGTCTGATGCAGCTATTAATAAACTAGCAAAAGTTGTGATAAATAGCGTTCTGAAAATTATACACCCTGTAATGTAATCCATAACAGAGTACACAAGAAGGAAATAAAAGAAACAGCTCAGGAAATAATATTTTTTCTACATAATCTAATCTAATTTGCTACTAGACACTTACTGGTCCAGAAGATTTTTTTTTCTGTCTACATACTAAGTATTTCTAGTTTTTGAAGTGTTTGCAACAATGTCAGTTTTTAGTAACCGCAACCAGGTTTGCTTTCAGTTTAGGGCAGGTTTCTTTCAATTTAGGGCAGACTATATTTTCAAGGGTTGATTAAAATTTTCTGAGCATTTCCAGAAAAGGTTAACTCATTTAAATTGCTTTTAAGTCAGTTGCATTCTAAAACTTTTAGATCAGTGTGTTCAAAGACTGAGATGAAAAATAGTCTTTCCTTTTTAAATATATATATTTCCCTTATATCTAATTCCTCAATTATTTCTGGATTTCAGAATAGAGAACTCTTCTGCCACACGACTCTCCAGTCTACCTGTCTTCTGTCTCTGTTCAGACCCTGCAGATACTGACAGAGTTGCTCAATATAACCGTTGAAAATCAGACTGCATTTATGTGGATTTAAGTGAAAGTTCGCTGAAAGGACCAGTTCAGTTCTACCTCTACTCTCAAGGTTTCCAATATGCTAAAACAAAAAAAATTACTGTAGAATTTCTACCTTGGAAATAAAATCTGAATGTTTTGACATTATTGGCATATGTTCAATCAGACTCACAGAAGACTTGAGTTCAGTTTCCTATCCTGCTCCTTTAGAGCTAAACCTTTCACACAAATTGCTCTGTGTTACCTGCAACAGGAAAGGTTGCAAGAGTATTTTTGCTTCTATGTCTACTGTCTACATCTACTGACTTATTACAAGAAAAGACCAAATCTTACTTTATTTTCATGGTTGTTAAATCTCTAAATGAAATTGCCTTCCTAAACACCACTTATGCATCCCTCTCTGCAAATACTGGCATAAGGAAATCAGTTCCATCCCTTCATAGATAAAAGATTTAAGAGCTTTCTCCAGAAAAGTGACCTAGTCAAAGTGATGCTGAGCATCAGCTGTGACTGACCAGAGTGGAAGCTGCTATTGCTCAGAAACTCTGGAAAACTTCCATGGGTTCCTAAATGTGTATTTTGACTCCTGGTTTGGTTCAACAGCTAAAAAAAGAATTAACGCTGACAGATTCCCAAAGAGATATTGCTGCCAGAAGGGCAATTTCCTCTAGACTGGTTAACAGCAGTCCAAATAAATCTGTCTTCAATGAAGTTTTAAAAACGAGACCATGAGTGCTGTGTTGGGGTAAATACCCTCGATAATCTTGGCAGTCAAGAAAGGGGAAAGAAAAGCGGAATCTGGAAGAAACATGGGAAAAGCTATTCTGAAACAGAACTACAGTATATCCATCAAGTGTCCTATTTCTAACATTGACTAGTACCATCTGCTGCAGAGGAAGACTAAAAAACCCTCTCTTAAACCAGCTCAATTTCATCAGTTGGCTTATGCCCCAAGACATGACGGTTTTTTTCTTTACAAATCTTATGAGTTGATAAAGTAAGAAGAAAGGTCCTGAGCATTTTATTTACCTGTAGAACTGCCCCTCTTCTCTAGAATCCTGAAAGTGTGGGGAAATATTTTGGGCATTTTATTTACCTGTAGAACTGCCCTTCTCTGGAATTGTGATCAATGATGGTATAAACACCAGACTGCTATTTATGTGTTCAAAAGTGTTTTGGGACAGGCCACATAATTTTACTCATTTCATCCGTTGCTAACTCTATGAAGTTAAAATTGGTAGAGGAAACAAAACCAAATTGGTTACATGCACAGAATCTGTACCACTTACACAGATCTATATAGTACTAACACAAACCTGTACTTCCAAGGAAAAGAAAAAATTAGGCTTCCACAGGACCTTTGATGGGATTCAGCTGCACTGGGACGTGGTTCTGCAGTGCACATGTAAAAAAGAAATGTTTGGTGTGAATGTCCTAGGACTTCATCTGTCTTGCTATTTTTTAACATAAACCTTTTTTTTATCATCTTCTGGGAAACATCTTCAACGTTTTATTTCAGCCAAGCTTCTATATTAGGCTGCTTTAAGTTCCCTCTAGCATTTACTCTGTAGTGTCATCCCCAGTTGGGAATGCCGTCATTTGCTTGAAGGTAAGTTCTTTGAACTTGATTTTGGAGATAAACAATATTCTTCTCATTCAGCTTTCCAAAGCATTTCAAAATAGCTTCCAGATCTAAAGTAATGAACAATTACTATCCTTAGTGGAATTCACTAATTGCATGATTCATATGTAATACAAGAAACATTCTTTATTTGTATTGTTAAACTGACTTTCTTTTTCTTAGTTTTATCTATAAAATACTCAATTGCAAATTGTACTATTCAACAAATTTACCTTGGCATGTGGACTTCTAAGCAAATAACAAAACAACAAAAGGGAAAAGGAAAAGTGATATTCAAAATTTAAAAAATTATCATTATCCTGTTTCTCAGTGAGTTTCATGCAGATTTTTAGTGCAATCAAGGCGAGACAAGGGGAAACTCATATGGCAGAAAGAAAAGAAAGAAAGAAAGAAAGAAGGAAAAGGATGAGGGAATTGGGACTGGGTTCCTGAACTGCAGTTTTAATGACTGTATTTTTATAAATTCATACATGTCCTGCCTGTCTCTTTTGGTAATTCTGAAGTTCCTTCGCAAAGCTGATCTGAGTGAGTTCAAGCTCTATAAACTGCAGGTGAGCAATACTAGGGGTTGTTTAGCTACTGAACCACAGCACTTTTTAATTCCAGGAAAAAAAAGATGGGTTAGAGAGCCTTATAGATTTGTCATTGATTACTGAAGCTAGGATCCTTTAAAGTCAATATATTTCAGTAAACTAAATATATTTAAGTAGGTGCGAAAAAAATTGCCTTTCTTTGTTGCTTCTACACAGAGGTCAACTGCTACAGTCACATGACTCTCAATTAGCTCAAAAAAAAGGCTATTTAGGGACACATTTCTCAAGGGCTGGCATAACTTAGACCAGAAGAAGAAGCTGCTCTCCCAGTCTTCCTGTGACCCTCTCTGCTTTCAGGATTGACTGTGATTCCTCCATCTGCCTTTTCCCAGCAGTGTAATTCACATAAAGTATTTTAAATGGGAAAAATTTGGATTCATAAGTGCTACTTACATTTATGGAGTCTTCAGCATCTATCTATAGCTTTTGCTTTTTCAGATCTTCTCAGGTTTTTCTCCACCATGCTTTCTGTTTCAAATCTTTTAAGTTTCATGAAAGAGCAGTCAGCTGAGACGGATGTTTCCAGTAAGTCCTTCTCACAAGTGCTTGGCAAGCCTAGAAAGCACTGTCCGAGGCCCGGGAGCTCATGTAGTTAGGAGATCTTACTGTACACATCAGTGTGAGGTGGTTATCAGACTTTGGGTAAGAAAACCTGATGAAAAATTGCAAGCCAACAGTTGCACAAGGAACCATAAAATAGATTTGACTGCTCAAAGTTTTAATAGCTGGTTAAATGGTTAAACCTAGAGGTGACAGTGGGCAAAAAAGCAGGAGAGCAGCTGAGCTCCCATTTTCAAGTCCCGTCAAGCCCCAGGGTGCCTGCACTTTGGTAATGGAAGGGACAGATTTTCTCACGCTTGTCCACTCAGAATTCTTCATTTGGCTGACCATGAGCAGCCAGCAGCTGGCACGGCCACCTGGCCAAATTGGCAATAGCCATCCTTTCATACTTGTGCAGCTTGGAGCATCTGGAAATGCCTGCGGTGCCATGGACTGTCATTGGCCTTTGTCTCCGTTGTGTCACCTCAGGTGACATTTCCATCAGGTGATGAGCAGCAGCCACAGTACTCAGCTCCACCAAAGTCACTCCTGGCTCTGCTGCGTCCCCAAACATGCTGGGTTTGAGTGTGGTACTGACATTTTCTTGGTTCCTGGATAAGCAGTTCTTGTCCTACTCTGCTTCTCTTCCAGCTGAACAGATAGGCTGGCATAGGAACAGAGCACGATGGGGAGCCTTGTGCAAGGCCTGAAATGTCAAACAGGACACGCTCCCTGGGGACACATGCGGCTGCAGGTGCCTGCTCTCTGTCTTTCACCTCCCACAGCTGCCTCTGGGTATGGGGCAAAGGCAGGAAACTGAGTCATCCAAAGCAGGCTCTTCTTTCAACATGAATGAGGATTTTGCAGAAATCACTCGTCTCCCACTGCCTGTGTCCTTAGGACTGAGTTGTACCTGCTATGAAATCAGATGCTTGGGAGAGGAGGAGGAATGCTAACTGGAAAGTACAATGCAGAGGAAACAGCACCTTGCAACAAAGGACTACATTTCATATCTTGTCTGCAGAGGCTTTTTGAAAACCTAAAAATTAGCTGTATGAGCATATCTTTTTCCTTTGTGAACCATATTTAACCTTGTTTGACATGTATTTACAGTGAAATGATTCTACTTTCTAGACAAGTTATCCCAGGTTTACCCAGCTTTAATCTGAAGCCAATATTCTGACTTGTTTTTTACTTCATCCCTTCTATATTACTCCAACCGTTTTACCACAGGTTAAAAAAAGAAAAAAAAAAAGAAAGTGTTCAAACATTTATTGAGTTTCAAAACAGGAGGGAGAAGAGGGAGAAATGTAGAAATGCTCTCCAGTTTCTCAGATTTTGTGGAGATATTTATACTCATAAACCTATGTGTTCCTGATTAGACAAACACCCTTTTGAGATAAACAACCTAACTATTCTGGAAAAAAATCTTGACTGCAAAGTCTCCAGAAAAGTTCCTAAATACTTCTTAAGAGTGGTTTGGAGTAATTGGTGGAAGAAATATTCAACAGAAGTTCAGACTTTTTTATGCAGAATTGACTTTAGTCTGTCTGCAAATCACAGATGACAGTGGATGGGAGTCTGTTACAAGTGTTAGGGGTATTTGCCCATCAAAATAAACATATCACACTGTCTTCTACAGCCAGAAGCCCCTGATTAAAGTGGTTTTTACTATTTTATTACTTTAGTGAAGCAGAGTTCTTTGATGAAACCTGAATCTTATTGGTGGTTTTAGTGTTGTACTATATATATTACAGTTTAAAAATAACTGTTATATAACACATGTATTGTCAGTGTCTGTGTTTTTGCAACTGCAATCTGCTGTGGATGTTTCCAAGGCTCAGTGGTCCTCCCACCCACCTCACACCTGCAGGGTGGGGAATTACTGCATGGAGCTATAGAAAATAGTTATACAGTCATGACTTAACTTCAATATTAAATGCTCAAATATTCTCATGATGTTTATGATTTTGAATGCTCAAGGAAAAGAAAAAGAAGGGATAAAGATACATTTATCTCTGTTGTCATTTTTTTTTTGTCTCAGTTTAATATGTTTTAAACACCAAGAAAATGTTAACATGCTACTAACAAAATTATCAGTGAGTATTGAAAATAAATAACCATTGGAAAATATTGAAATTAGTCTTTAGTAGAGTGTTTTCAGTCTTCTCATGGAATATTGTCCTTCCACACATTACAGACACTTCTCTACATGATTTCCCTCTGTGTGTGTAGGTACAAGTTTACAGACAGAGATGTGCATGAATGTACATGTGTGCATAGTTCTGGTTTCTAAACTTATTCCTGAACTTTCTGCACTAATGAATAATACATGTGCTGTTTAACTGTGACACATATTTATAACAAGCAATCATTTTGCGAAGGTTCTAAGTTAACCCTTGTCTCCATGGTATGATGACCGTGGGTCCATGATCTGTTTTCAAGCCTGGGTGCACAGCTATTGTCGGAGATTACAGAGCAGAAGATCCTTCCTGCACCTCTGCTAAAAAAATTGGCTGGTAGCAACAGTTCAGCCTCCTCATATTTCTTAACACTTTCCTGCTGTTGAGTCACACTGCATTGTAAAATCACCTTGCAAATCAGAAAATTCTGATGGTTTAAACACCTTTTTTTCAAAAGAACCTCTGATGCTCATGAGCTATAGGCCAAATGTCACGGTATTTACTCATGGAGTTAGATCCCACTGAGCATTAGCTGGCATCCTACATCAGAGTACTACATGCAAAAGCTGGAGGCATGCTGTGACTTCTTGACATCTTCAGCACCTTGCAAAGCCATGTGGGTGTTCAGGGTAGTGTGATTAACCCAAGGAGTGGGAACAAAAAGGAAAAAAGCGAACTGATTTGGCCCAAAATTGGACAGCCAATCGGGTACACACAGCTGTGCACAACACAGACTGCAGGGTGACACTGCTTCTATTGAATTCAATAGAAAAATGCTTACTGGCCTAACAAGGACAGATTTAATACTAGACCCTGAAATATCTCCACAAACCAGTTAATTTTCAGTATAAAATGTCTAAATGTATGTTTTATCAAGCCACTTTTATGTTTCACTGGCCCCTTTATCTTGTGTCAACCAAAAATTCATAATACCAATTTTGACTGAAGGCTGGCTTTAATTACAATTTCTTTTACAGGTCTCAACTGCTTTTTGTGTCCTGGGAAATGAGAGCAATTCTTTCTATCATATTCAGAAAGAAAATGAAAAGGTTGGTAAATGTATAAGTAATTTTAACTGATTCATTGATCTGAATACTTTTAAAGTAATACAGTAAGTATTTCTGTCACACTTTGAAGTTAAGCTTGGAGCTCAGTTACATCCCTCAGGGTTATTTTATAGCCATTAAGAATGTGTACCTTTTATCTGGTGCCTTCAATTAATTGAATTTCAAAAATATTCTCAAATGTTTTTAGAAAATCATTTAGTACCTGGAGGACATTCCTGTGTGATTTATTGTTACAGTAATTAAAAGCAGTGAGTATTACACTGGTCACTGTTGGAACTCCTGTCTGCCTTTGGCTATATTTTGGTTTAAGTTAAAACATATAGTACACTTGAGAGACTTGTGAAGGGAGGTAAGAAAAAAATTAATTCTTTTCAGATTGCTTCAGAATTTTGGCACTCTTAGAAATAACCTCTTAAAGTGATCACTGTGATATTTACATGATAATTGTATGCAAGCACAATTAAACTTCTATATTAAACAATTAAATAGTGCTTTTCCTGCTATGGTGAATTATTCCTGACTATATTAGTATTCTGTAGTTCTAATCAGTGCCATAAATAATTTTCAGTTTTACACATTCTTCTCTGAAGCAATTATTAAGAACTCTCGGGAAGAGTTAAAACAGTTAATGAAAATAATTAGTAGGAAAAAAATGATAGTTCATCCTGCATTGAAAGATAACCCTAACCGAAAACTACAAACGCTGCTTTAATTGCATCTTTGTTTTCTGAGGCACTCACAGTTCTCTTCTGCAATCCTTTTGTGCAAGAAGTGATCACTCACGAGCAGCGTTTTGCAGAGCTCCTCACTCACGGGAAGATTGATGGGATTACACACCCAGCTCACCTCTCTTTGCTTGTGTAACACAGAGGAAGGAGCTTGTTGCTGTTTTGTTTCCCTGGAGCTCCACCTCAGCAGCCCTGCTCACTTGGCCAAAGTCTGCAGGCTCAAGTAAAGCCGCAGTGCAGGAAGGAGAACTTGGTGCTACTGACTCACTTGGAGTCTTCTGCCTTTTCAGGGTCTTCCAAGAGGCTTGGTTCTGCTTCTAAGTCTATAAAATTATGCTCTTTTCCTACTAAAAAATAATCCTCTCCACCCATCCACATATTGAGCACACTAAGACAGGCTTAACTATTTCTCTACCCACATCAAAATTTTTTCTAACACACAATAAATATCTTCTCAAAATCATGGGCTCACAAATGGAATTATAGTAATACTTGCTTAGAAAATTCTTGGAAAAATGATCAGAAGCCTCTGTCTTTGTGGACTGCAAAAGACCCTCAGACAACCACTCAAGATCTGAAAATAAATGTGGTACATTAGCTTAGGCATGAATTTATGAATAAAAGTATAGTTGTACAGATTCTGGCCCATACAGGCCAGTACCTTACAAACATTTCACATTTTAACGTACACGCTGAAGTCATTGTTCAAAGTAATAACCTATCCTTTTAATAAACCATCCCCGTTACACAGAAATGCCTAAAGGTTTTCTAGTGTGCATCAGTCTTTTGAACATCACATAATGAATTTAATGTGAGAAAAGGAAAAGAAATGTACCTGTATGGATCCCTGCAAATTAAGATAAACCTTGCTGCTCTGAGGCTACCATATAGCTTGGCACCATATAACCAGATGAGGACAAAAATAGTTTCAGTGAAAATCTGATTTCTATCCATGTATTTACCACATTCTGAATTATATTGGCTTTCCTGTGAAATTATTCCAGTTAAGTAAATTATCTCAGAGGTTTCATGATTAAGCTAATGTGTTTCTAGGACCTTCATAGTGAACATGAGTTATGATACATGCATTAGTATATTATTCCTTGACTAGCTGTGATTTAGTAACCTCTACAGGAAAATAAAAGCCAAAAAAGTAAGAGATCAAGCTGCTGCTTTCTCCCATCTGATACCTTAGAAAGTAGGTCTTCAAAATATAGCCACAGTGCTCAAGGAATTGACACTGAAAATTAAATTATATTCCCTTTCCGAATGGAAATATGTGGTGCTATCACTAGGGTTATTTGTCTAATGACATGGAAAATTAAGGGTTTTAACCACTTGGTATCATTTAATAATGGCCTTATCACAGCAGAGAGGTCATTGCTCTAGCTACAGAAATGGGAAAGAATGCCAAAGAATGCCAGGATAGACAGGACCAGCAGCATTTCTACAGTGAAAAGAGCGCTTTTCAATAGTTTAAAGATTAAAAATGGTTGAAACCTTAGCATTATTGGTCATTTAAACAAAAATAAAAAAGGAAAAAGACAATCTAACAACATTACGAACGTTATAAAGCAAGATCTACAAATGCCCTTCCAGCCTTGAACTCTGGCCCATGTTTTTTTTGGGAGTGCTGCCCAAAAGCTTTTGCTCTTTTTGCAAGCATCTTCCCAGATTTATCAGTGACCAGTGTTCCCTCAGTGTCCATCATGTCACTGTGGTTGACCTGCATGCATGCCTACTGGGATTCCAGCTCCACTCAGTCTGGTGGCCCTCCTGCCTGGCTAGGCCAGTTTCTGACAGAAAGCCACCGTGCTTTCTGCTACGTAGGTCGGAGTGGCAATGGATGGCAATTTCCAAGGTGTGCAGGTCGACATGAGCAAATTGGAAAAGACAGACTCGAGTCTGCTCACTTCCTTTAAGCATCACTGAAATAATTAAAAATGTTGATCTCGTGGACCTGAGGTTGTAATATTACAAAAGACTCATATTAATGTACTGTTGCTGGTTGTAACTGTTAATATAAAAGATTACTCTTTGAACGATGCCTCCTTCCCTTGAATATCATATTTCAGGGCAAGGAGGCAGCTGAACCCAGCAACCCTCCAGCATCTCACCACGGGAGCTCCCCCCCTGTAACTCTGCCGTGGTGAAAAAGCGGGGTCGCCCTCTGGCTGAGCGCCCGGTGCCGGGACGGGGAAAGGGTTGGAGGAAGACACTGAGAAGTCCCGGTCCCCTCAAAGCTCATTAGGGCCGAAGGACAGGGGTTACCTCCAGGCGGCGGATGGTGCCACCCCGCTCTGTAAAACACGGGCTCGCCCGGGCAGCAGGAGGCTGGACGGGGTCCTGGGGGTCTGCGGGGCTCCCCCTGCACAGGCAGAGCGCTGCTCCGGACCAGTCGGCCGAGCTTAGAGGCAGTCCCGGGGCGGGAGCCCGAGGGTAGCGCCAGAGGGACAGGCTCCCCGGGGGAAGGGAGGAAAAATCCAGACCCGCAGTGCCGGGACAGGGGACGGCACACACGACTCCTGCACTCCCCGGGAGCACCGCAGAGCCCTCGTCCCGCCGGCGGGGAGGCAGCCCTGGGCAGGAAACCAGGGCATCCACGTCGCTGCGGTTTGTTACTCCGCTTTGAAACGCAAAGTCTCGTGGCATGATTGGCTTTCTGTTTACAAGTGCAGATGGGAAGAAGGCTCACGCTTTCTTTCTCCGTGTGGTTTCCCCGCCTTGAAAGCTGCAAGGGCAATCCGAGGAGGGAGAAAGGGGAAAGAGAAGAGGATTTCCCAGTTTCAGCATTCATCAGATTTACCCTGTCATTGCACTACAAGGTGCAGCGTGTGTCGGAACATTACGAGCACGGGGCCATGCAAATGACACAGGCATGAAAGAGCCCTGGCAAGAATAAATCTGTCGATGTACAGATGTTCCCTATTAACGTTACTGTTCAGCCTTGGTGGTTACTGTGGGAAGACACAGGTATAAAAATTCCCATTGCCACCCCACCTCTTCTGAACCTTTCTCCCCACACCTCTTTGTCTTCGCTTAATTAGGTAGGATATAATACTCGCTTTTTCTCCTCCTCTGTCTTATTGAGGCGTCTGCCCAGGCTCACACCTTTAAACAGGAATGATATTGATCCCTCCTCCCCCTTCTGTCAATCCCGATTTGTCCCTTTTCCTGCTGAACAAACAATTAAGAAAAGAAAGTACCGAGCGCGCGGTGGAACTTGTCATGCACAGGCTCCCGCGGGGACCCCGGGCGCTGCGGGGACCCCGGGCGCTGCGCGGCCCCGGACACTGGCCCGGAGCCCGGAGCGGCCCTGGGCGCCCGCGAGTGACAGAGGGTGGTGGGAGGCTGCACACCGGGAAAGGCATTTCGGACTGAGCGCTCGCTGCCGGCTCGCCCAGCCTCGGGTCCCTATAACTTCGCAGGAGAGCACGGCGGTGGCGGGGGCAGCCTGCGGCTGAGGCCGGGCGGGACGGACTGCCGGGCAGAGGGACGGGCGCAGGAGGACGGAGAGGACAGGAAGGAGCAAGCGCTCCTGCCTCGACCTGCTTGCGGCTGCCGCCCGCACCTGCTCCCCCTCCCCGCTCGGCTGCTCCCCCACCTCTTCCCGNCCCGGCAGTTCCGCGGCGCCCGGCTCCGCCGCGCTGCCCCCGGGCTATGAATAAAGCCGAGGCGGCCGGGGGGACAGGTACAGGTGCCCATCTCCTGCGCGCAGGGCTACGCCGACGTCCCAGCCCGCCTCCTCCAGCGGGAGGGAAACAAAGACAGCGAGAGAGGCAGGGAGAGTTGCCTGTAAGTTTAGCGCCTTTCAGTCGTGACTCGCGGAGATAAATGATAGTTTGGAGGGACGCGCAGTTAATCACCGCCACGGCTGCCGTACAGCGTGTGCAACCCGCCGATCATTAGGGTAAATGGAGGACAT
>VZTZ01048486.1:9841-26870 GCA_013400955.1 Drymodes brunneopygia
TCCCCAAAAGGCCTTTATTCTTTTTTTTTTTTTTTGTTCCTTGTGGGAACTGAAGGAATTGGACATGTTTTCACTCTGGTCTTGAAGCCTGGCCACCAAGCTCTCAAAAAACAAAGTACACGTCAGGAGTGGGGCAGTGAATCCCCCTGTCTGTCATCAAAAACTCCCTCAGTTCCATCTAGGGGGAACACACACTACACAGGAGGAACAATGAGACGGAATTAAGGAGATATATTGATGTGTCTGTGTAAAATGAAGAAAACACAGGCCTTGGAGACCTCTGGGAATCTTGGGCTTGAGTATTCTTAAAGCTTCCATGGATTTTTGTCCGTGCATTGAAAATATTGTTAACCCCTGAGGAAATTTAGTGCCCGGAATCAATGAACGTAACACACACAGGTGCCTAATAATGGAAAACGGGATTGATGGGTTGGGCTGGTAAAATCACCCCAGCAGTTAATTCTGCTGCCACAACAAGTCTGTCAATAAAGCTCCCTGCTGACTCCTGCGAGGATTCAGGGATACAGCAAGGCATCTGGGAAGAGCTGGGTTTGCCTCAGGAGTGTTGGAAAAAAGGTGGGAATTCAGCTCCAGCAGGGGAGTGTGTGTTCTCTAGAACAGGTCTGGGCACTGAATCAGGGACAGCACATGGCAGCACCTCCCACTCCCAAATGCTGGAAAGATGTTCCCCAAAAACCCCACAGCTCCAACCTCTCGTCTCCCTCCCAGCTATTCCTGGCTGCTTTGGGCTGCACTGACAGACTTTCTGATCTTTTCCAGCTTGGTAGGCTGAAAGAAAGTTTTCACGGGATTTCAGTTCCCTCTGGGTCTGACCTTGCACTGATTTTTGAGTATGAGCAAAGCACTGCAGGATTTCTTGTTTTGTCAGGAACTGTAGGCTCTGAGAAGGAATAAAAGTGTTCTTTTTCTTTGCTTGCCTCTTTTATGGTGGCACTGAGACCATGTGTGAAAGGAAGAGAGATTAATTTTGTGCGGGGCAGCATTTGGGAGACTCTGTCCTGCAGGAAAACATCCCAAGTGATGGGGCCTTGGGAAGGCCAGCTGGTGCCCCATCCAATGTCAGCATGTCAAGATCATCTCACTCCTTAGAGCACATCAAATTGCTTTTGGGTTTCTGTTCAGGTGATGAAATATCTGGATGTCTCCTGCTTCCTTGCCAGGCTGTGAGCTGGGATTTGCCTCCTGGATGTGTCTAACACAGCCATGAACCAGGAGAAGAGAGCAGGATTGCACCAGGCTGATGTAGGCAATCTTTGGGTCCTGTGCTCAAGGGTTTTGCCTCCCCCATGCCACAGGAGCAGGAGTGGGGTTGGGGTTGTGCCTGGAAAGAAAATACCTGCCAGTCTTGACTTACAGATGCTGCTTCTTTTTCTCTCTGTGATTTGCTCCATCAGGGGTTTGGGTTGGACCTTTAAAGATCACCAAGTCCAACCCCCCTGTCACGTTCTTCATCAAGAAAAGATTGCTCAGAACCCTGTCCAAGGTGGCCCTGAATTTTTCCAGGGATGGGGCAGCCACCCCTTCTCTGGGCAACCTGTGCCTATGTTTCACCACCATCATCATAAAAAAAAAATTGTTCCTTATATCGATGTTTCATGGGCCTGAACTCTTTGTTTGCCCAGAGGTTGTCCTTGTTTTGAAGTTGATCCTCTTTTTTCTTCCTTAAGCTCCGAGCTCACGAGGAAATCAGCTGTTGGTTGCTAGGCTGCAGCAAGCCCCAAAGTGCTGATGGAGCCGGGCTGTGTCTGAGAAATTTGGGTCTGAGGCCAAATTTCAGACGCTCACAGATTTCAGGGCAGTCTGGATGTGACTCCTCAGTCCTTTCCCTTCATGGGAGGTGAAACTCTAATCTCTTCCTCAGCTCTTTCCAGACACGGGGATTTTGGGGTTGTGAATCAGATCCACCTCTGTGTCTCTAAATAACAATAAGGGGATTATCCTGCTTGGGGTGGGGTGGGAATTGGAGGGAGGAGTGGGCTCTGCAGGAGACTCTCTGGGACCCATATGTTGGGTGGATGGTTAATTTTTGCAGTAGGCCAAAGACCAGCAAATCTGCCTTGTGTCAATGCTGGGTGCCCCAGATCCTGTCCTGCCCATGGTTTATTAAGGATCAGGAAAAAAAAAAAAAAAAAAAAATTGCTGATGGTTCCCACTCCATGAAGAGAGGGGGGAGGTGTCTGTGCAAGTCTATTACATCTGGGCTTCTTTCCAGCCTGAATAAAAATGTTCTGTATGTCCGGAGTTATCAACATATTCTCTTTTATTCCTGTCAATTAATCTGATCTGAATGAGTCGCTGCTGCTGGCGGAATAATAGCCTTGAATGTAAAGTCTTATTTCTCATCTGCTTCGTGGACTACAGTCCGATGTTGCTGGCCCCGGAATGATGCTGTTCAATTATCTTGAGCTAAATCAAGCCCTCTTTGGCCTAAAAACCTGCCAGCCTTGCTGAAGGAGCTCAGTGGTGAGGAGGGAGCATCCCAGCTCCATCCTGCTCCAGACACAAACCCATCCTGGCTCTTGGCACCTCTTGCCCTTCTCCCCGTGCTGTTTATTTTTCCTTCCCACAGATGAAAGGCAGAGAGGCAAACTGCACCAAGGCTGGATTGTTCATGGCTTATTGAACAATTAGTTTCAGCTCAGGGTCTAATCTTCCGGCATTTCTTTTCTTCCCTTTGTACGCCAAGCGTGCCTTGGAAACTTGTTGGCTTTGGGACTCGTGTGGTGCTGGGGGTCTGGGCTCCAGCTTGGCTCAGGGGGGATGCAGTGCTCAGAGCAAAGCAGGTGTGAACAGCTCTGGCTGCTCTGACAGGAGGAGGATTGGGGCTGAAAACAAAAATAAAGAAAAAAGGCTGCAAGAAAAGTGTTTCACGGCAGAGCCGCCTGCTCAGGCTCGGATATTGCCCCTGTGGCATTCCTCTTTCTGACGTCTCTCCATCAACTGGCTGAAGTTTTGAACCTTTTAACCTCTTTTCAAGGCTCTCCGTGGTTTCTTTGGCTGGTGGGCTGTGTCAGAAATGCAGGATCTGCTGGTGCAGGCTCCCTGCAATGCTGGGAGGGTCTCAGGCACCAGGACACATCTTTGCAGGGTGGGACAGTGCCAACACCATCCTCTGGCACCAGAACAGGGCTGCACGTGCTCTTTGCTGTCTCCTGAATGAGCTTTGGTGCTGTGTGCCAGGAGCTGGAGTGTTTGTGTTTCTGGAGGAGGAAGGGTTTGATTGTTGTCCCCCAGAATCCCAGGGCCACCCCAAGGCTTGGGGCTGGTGGAGAAACCTGACTGAGAGGAGAGCTGTGCTTCATTTCTTGCCCAGCACCTTCCTCCTTTGGTCTCTGTTCCATCTTACTCCAACCTGCCACATTTCCCATCCCCAGCATTTGTGGCACTGTTTATTTGGGATTTTTTCCAGCTGTAGCAATTCCTGCCCTCTCCCTACACAGGCTTGCACGTGAATGGATTTTTCTCTCCCACATTTGGGCTCCTCCTGCCCTCCCAACCCGAGCTCAGCAATCTTGCTACTGTTCACTACTCCATAAAGAGGGTTCAGTTCACGTGACCCCCCCCCATTAGCTGCTCCAGCTAAAGCCTCGGGCAAATAGTCATTGAGGATTTATTTTTATTAAAAAGAAAAAAAAAAAGTCGGATTAAATATTCTGATGAACAAGAATAACATTAGCAGCTGTGCCTGCTCAGCCAGCGTGATCCCATCCCTCAGATCATAAGCTGATTGCCTGGATGGGTCAGTAAGTTGTGCCAGCAGCCCCGCACTGATAATGCTTTACTTCTTGTTTTCGTGGTGCACGAGGGATCTGGGAAGGGCTGTGATATCCAGAGGGGCTTCGTGGGTGAGGAAACCCCTTCCTCAGATGCCTTTGAGTGTTGTTGGCTCCATTGGAGGGCTGTGACTGCAAGAGACCCCCTGGCAGAGGTGCCATGCATGGCCAGGGTCTGCTCCCTGCAGCACAGAAGGTTCTCCATCACCTGCAGGGAGTGATGGGGACACTGAGGAACCTCAGCTCAGCTGGGGAGAGCTGACCTGGGGCTTTCTGCTTGGACAGTGTAAAATTTTCCCTGGGCTGCACCATCTGATGGCTCAAAGGGAGGCACAAGGTGGAGGGAATGGGGGCAATAAAGCTCCTGTCACCCCCTGAGGAGCAGGGCATGAGCGATGCTCTGTCACCCCCTGACACGAAGCTGAGCAGTTTCCTTGGGTCACTCTCCTTGCAAGGTGCTCAGTTATTACCTGAAGCAGTAAAACTCCTTTCTCTGCCTCCACAGCACCCAGAATTGGGGTTTCTCCCCACCTTGGTGAGCAGCCTCCAGGCCCACGCTCTCCCTGCTGGCTGTTTGTGTTCCAGTGTTTGTTTGAATGATATCAACACTCACCTCAAATCCTGCTGCTGCTGCTGCTGCTGCTGAACCCTGGGCTGGCTGCTTCTCCACAGGGCCTTGCCAAAAGCTGTGGGATGCCCTTTGAAGATGGGGAAGCAGGAGCCATAAAATTATGCTGCCTTATTAGCGCTGTTATTATTTGTTCTCTGCAAACATCTGAGACTCCTCTTCATCCCCCCTCTGCTCCCAACTCCTGTGGCAGCTTTCAGGAACTTGCAGTCAGAGGCACCACTCAGCAGCCCCAAACTGCAGGTGGAAATCCCAGGGGGGGTGAATTCTTGTCCCCTTCCCTGATTCATCTCTCCAGGAGGGCCATGTGTGCCTCAGAAGCTGCTGTGCCACGTAGCTCTGCTGCCAGGAGATAAATCCCAGTGTGGGCATTCAGCCTGGCAGAGGGGAGCATCCTACTGGGATGCCAGCCCTTGGGAGCTGGGCAACAGAGACAGAGGAGAGAGCCCAGTTTTCACTGGAAATCACAGAATTGCAGGATGGTTTGGGTTGGGAGGGAACTTAAAAATCATCTTATTCCAACCCTCCTGGCAGGGGCACCTTCAACTATCCCAGCTTGCTCCAAGCCCTGTCCAACCTGGCCTTGGACACTTCCAGGATGGGGAATTGGCAACTTGGAAAGCTTTTTCCGGCTGGAAAGTGGTCTGTACCCTGCAGATCCTGCCCTGAGGTGTGGGAAGGTGTCTGAGGTCTTGCTGCCTTGCTGTGATCCTTCATCCTCATTTTATTTTCTAAGGCTTTGCCTGTTGGAGGTGGAAACTGTTCCAGAGGCACTGCTGAGCTACATTTTCCTTGAGGGACTGATGCAATCTCCAAAAGACAGATCCTAGATCAACATCATTATCTTCTAGATGAAAATCTGGGTTTTTAAAATTTTTTTAATATTTTTTTTAACTTTTAGAGGAGAAGGCTGTGACTTCGTCCATTTGTCGGTCTGGGCTTTTTACTCTTTTACCCTGGAATATCTTGCTTTATTCTAGGACCTCTGTTTCAGTGCTGCAAACTAGAAAAACTGCAAATATTACATTTCTGCTCTCTGCAATCTTCTAAGAATTTCTAGTGGATGCAGGACTTCTGTCAGGATCTTCATCCCCATGGCAGGGCAGTTGGAATCAGAAGATCTTTCCAACTCAATCCATTCTGTAATTCTGTGATTCTATGGCATTTTCTCTCTGTGGGGAGGACTCTGTCACAGGGATGAGGAGCAGGGTGTGTTATGTCCTCAGAGAGTGATGGATGTGGTAGGAAATGCTGCATGAAGGTGTTTGCCTGGGACAAATATCCCATGTCCAACACAGAATCATGGTGATGTTTAGGTTGGAAAAGTCTTTTAGGATCATAGAATAAAATCATAGAAATATTTAGGTTGGAGAAGCCCTTTAAGATCAAGTCCAGCCGTTCCCTATCACTGCCAAGGCCACCACTGACCCCTGTCCCCAAGTACCAGATCCACAGAACTTTTAAATCCCTCCAGGAATGATGACCATGATTATGGGATTGGGATCAGAGCAAAGAGTGGACCTGATGCCTAACCCTTGGCTTCCATCAAGAAGATGAGGAATTCGTACTAAAAGCTGCATTTGGATGGTTTAACTCATGTTTAACTCATTTTCTGAACCCCTTCTCCCTATCCCGACCCCTCCAAATCCCCTGCCATTGGCACCAAAACTGCACCAGGGCAATGCCTATTCCATATTCTAGTGTGGGAGTGAATTGGAAGGGGAGAAAAAAAAAGGGCAGAAAAAGGAGCAAAAGACCCACTTCTGACACGGGAGATTAAATAATTAGCAAATGTGGCAGGAAAGACGATGAAAAACAAGTGCAGTGATTCATGTTTTATGTCTCCTACTGTACAGAACACTTTCAAGTGTCAGACAGCAAGACAGTCACTCTTTAAAGCCAATTAAAATTTTATAATAAATAGGAGCTTTTTATTTTTTTTAATCTCTCTCTCCACATGTGACGGTGACGGAGTTCGCTGGAGAGAGCTGGGTGATGCATTTGCCAGAAATCCACAACAAATGGGTACAGAGACCTTCATTTCAAAAGCCTCTTTTATGCCAATTATTTACCTTCCTTAAATTCAGCTCCGGAGGGGAAAGTAGCCGTAATAATATCGCATTTTCTCATTGTGCTTTTCACTCGAGGAGATTACAGCCGAAAACCTGGAGAGGGCAGGGAGAGAGGGGATCTCTTTTCATGCTCGGGCAAAGGTGATTTTTGGGAGCCTGGAGAACAGCAGAGCAACACGTGAGCTGGCAGCAGATTTTGGGACCCCTGTGGGCAGGGGTTTCATTTGGAGAAGGCAGGTTGCTCTAAGCTCTGCAGGCGGAGGTGGGTTTGGAGGTTGGGTGGGGGTCCAATTAAGTGAGGCAGGGTCGTTTTGGGGGCCAGGAGAGCAAAGGATGTGAGAGAAGGAGCTGGAATTTATTTTCTTTGTGTGACATCTCCCTGAAGGAGACTGGTGCTTGTTGACGTCTTGCACTGGTGATACTGGGTGATGCTGGAAATTGGGAGCAGCGCTGGTGAAGGCTGTTCTGAGGAGGGGACACTGGGGACTCTGGTTTTGCAGCTCTTTTTCCTTCCCCTCTGAGGTAACAAGGACTTGCACAGGATTCATTTCACCCAGCTCCTCCTTGGCTGCTCCTGCTGCACAGCTCAGTGTTGTTTTGTCTTTGTATTAGTGGTGCTTTTTGACAAAAGAAGAAAAAACCAAAAGAAAGGATTTCCCACCACTCCAGACTGGGGGTGAGATCAAGTTCACAGCTCTGAATGAAGAGATCTTGCTTTCCCCAAGCCCAGGGAAGAAGCTGTGGATGTTGCTCCTCTTTGAGCCACCACGGCCTCTTCATCCTCCTCTTCCCCCATTTCCTCTGCCGTCGACAGCGCTCGTGTTTGTGCGCCTTTATCGCACACAGGCAAAAACACACCTCAAACCAATTGAAATGTTAATCCAATTAACATTCAAAGAAAATGAAAGGACACTGAGATTGAAGGTCCCCCTTGCCGTAGCCGCCAGTCTCCCTTGGTTGCAACATCTCTGTGAAGCTCCTCAGACCGGAGCCCGCGAGCCCGCGATTCCCCGAGCGGCACCGCTTTCATGTTTTGGAGTGGGCAGATCTCAGATGCAGGAAAGCAGCTTCTTTGTTCCGTATCTCCTCAGCTTTATTCAGGAGGGTGATGAAATTATTCCGTAGCTCTGCTGCCAGAGGGGAGCTGGAGGAGCGGTGTTCCCGCTATTAGGCAAAGATCCCTTTAATTGGACAGAGTGAATATTCACTCTTTAATAACGCCGGGGCTCTAATCCTTCGTTAGGTGGCTGCATCCCCCCCTCCCGAATGGTTTTTAATGACCCGGTGCCTACATCATTAATATCACAAGTGCTGACACCGGGAGGAAATGCAACAATCAAAGGGAGAACCCTCGGAGGTCCGGGAGCAACAGCATTTTCCATCTCCCCTTTGTTGTGGAAAGCGTCGGGCACGGGTGCCCTGCACATCCAAACCGCCTTCGAGTTCTGGCCTCCCGTGGTGGGCAAGGGGAGGGTTAATTCTGCAAATTGCAGCAGCTCAATTAGTTCAATTAGGAGCTTGATAACCAAAGCAGATCTTCCTGAACACCAGTCTAGGACCGTAGGCTCTGCCTGCAGGCTCTGAGCACTCCCACACTGCCCCGTTCCCTGGGGTTTGCAGCTTTTGAGGGCAGCCTCTCTTCCAGAGGGAAGGTGGGATTCCCACCCTCTTTACTCCATCCTGGGCTGGGGGCAGCTCTCTGTAGGAATCCATGCCTTTATTCCAGCCTATACTTGAAGGCAGAGTCTGGTCCAGAGAGTCCCAACTGGGGGATATTCCATAAATCAGAAGAAAAACGGTAAAATCCTTTTCTTTCCACTCAGAATTTTTTTCAGTGTTCTTTTGAGCGCTTTCCCAGCAGTGCATGAGCAATAAGCACCAGTCACATCCATCCATCCCCAACTGTAATTTTTTTTTTCTTCCTGCGTGACAGCACTTGCCTTTTGATAATCTCAGAAGGAGACGAGGGGGTATTAACATAACAAATCTGTGGCTGTCTAGAGAGTTCCATGTTGCTGGCATGTCACAGGATGTGTACATTGAGTGCTGCTCAGTTCCCATTGTTCTAAATCCACCCTGTGTATTAAGACCTAATGAATTACTACCTGACAAATTAAGCAGCTGCTGCAAGGAGCCCCGTGTTGGCAGTGTCCTTCTCTCCCTCCTCCTGTGGCATTTGAATTTTCCAGCTTTTATCCTCGTGCTGTCACTCTCTGGAAACACTTTGGTGACTCTGCCTCGTGGTGAGTGTAGTGGATGCTCTGCAGAGCCACTGAATTAAAGGTACATGTGGTGACACTGGGAGCTGGATGTGGCCAGTATGATCCTTTGTGAGGTTTTTTAGGCTTAAAATGGGAGGTTTTGTTCACAGAAGCGTAGAATATCTCAAGTTGGAAGGGACCCACAAGGATCACAGTGTCCAATTCCCTGTGAAATCTGGGAAAGGGCACAGGGAAGGGCTCAGGTCTATCCCACACTGCTGCACCCAGGAGAGAAAAGCTGCTCTCCCTGCAGTGGGGGAGCAGCCCAGCAGTGCTTTTGACAGCTGTGGAGGGGGAGAAGTGACTCATCTCTCTGGGTTACATTAGATGAGAGAAAAGTGTTTGTCTAAGCTAGAATTTAATGAGAAAATAGGGGTTAATAACCTCCAAGTCCTGGCTGTTCTGGGAATATTAGCTTCAGTTTTCCTGTCTTTTTCCATCTAATTTATACCAGGGTGGGTACAGCTCTCAGAGATGCCCCAGCTGTGATCTCTCCCTGGTGCAGCACAGGGCTGGGCTCCGAGCTGTCATCTTCTTCCATCAAGATACAGGATGCTGCTCTGGGGATAAAATTATGTTTACTCCCAAGTTTCCTTTCACTTTCTAAAGTGCTAAATGATTAAGTTCCCAGTCTGCTTGCACTGCAGACGGTGTTTGTGCAGCTTTTATTACCTGAGCTGCTGTGGCAGAGGAAGTTCTGTGCCGTGGGTGAACCACTTGTCTCCTTTCATCCTCATCCCGGCTGCCTCCTCCAGCTGCTGCAGGAAGAGAGGCAGACTCCTCTTGCAAACCACAGGAAGATGCTTTTCTCCTCCACCCCATCAGTCCTTTCATGGCTGGCACCACCACAGTTCATGTCAACCCAGCCCTTTTGTGGTCCAGCCTCCTGGGGTAGATGCTGTGTGGAGACAGCTTGGCTCAGCCTGGCAGAGGGAGGGATGATGTCAAAGGTGATGGGATGTTGGCACCTGCTTATCTCTCCAGGCCTGGTTTACCCAGCCTCTTGATTAGATCAGCATCTGTTTGCAGCAGCTCCTTTGCTCTGCTCTTTGTTACCACGGTGTGCACTGAGGGGTGAGGACTGGAAAGGGTGAGGAAGGTGGGATGTTGGAATTTAGGTTGATGAGGTCTAAGCCTGATGCTGGATTGATTTATAATCACACCAATCTCCTCCCACGGACCCTCTAGAGTCACATAGGAGCACCTTGTATGAATACATTCCTTGCCAGGTGAGATGGGACTTGGAGAAACCTGATCTGGTGGGAGGTGTCCCTGCCCATGGCAGGGGCTGGAACTGGGTGAGCTTTAAGGTCCTTTTCAACCCAAACCCACTCTGTGATTCTGTGATTCCTTTTTCTGGAAGATGTGAACCTCTAGGCTGGGCTTTTCTCTTGAGTTATAAAATCAGGCACACCTCAAGTGGAATACATCTAGATTGTGGGGCTGTGATACTGCTCAGGGACAGCTCTGTGCTCCTCTCTAAGCCACAGAAAACAGGTGGTGCTGGCTGGGTTATCACCTGTGCTCAGATTGTATGAACGTGATGTCACTGAAAAAAAGACGCGTGGATTCACAGGTACTTTATTACAGAGTTCAGAATAACAGCAGGGACTTTGTGCAGAGTTCACTGTGGAGCTGCTCCAAGAACCAGCTCCCAGGGCAGAAACACGTTCAGATATCTGCGTGCAACTTTCACACGCAGGGAACATCCCAAGGCATGTTCTTCCCCACGCAGAGCTGGAGGCAATCCCGCATTTTTCCGTGGCTCCTGGATGCTGGCAGGCTTCCCCACGCCCGAAGGCTCTGACTGTGCCTGCTTTGCAGGTGCCACACGCTGTCTGCAAGCACAGACATCCCACAGAGGGGATCCTGTGTGGCCAAGAAGCCCAGCTGTCCTCAGTCTGGTGGTGGCAGGCACAGCGAGTGACAGCTCCTTGTGTGACATCAGTCACAGCCACCCTGAGCACACGGGGAGCTCGGGAGTGACGCAGATCAGCCTGGGAAGTGTTTGTGCACCTTTTTGGGGCAAAATGGGGATCTGGGACTCCTGCTGGCTTGGAAAAATCCTAAGGAATCCTAAGGAATCCTAAGGTATGCTAAGGAATCCTGAGGCATCCTAAGGAATCCTAAGGAATGCTATTGTGGCTCACTGTAATGCCACAGCTCTTTTTGACCCCTTCCATGTCAATGGAGTCATAGAATAATTTGGGTTGAAAGGGACCTTCCAAGGTGTAATTCAACCCCCAGCTTCCACTAGACCAGAGCCCTGTCCAACTTGAACTTGAATTTTTCCAGGGATGAGGCATCTCTGATCAATTTGTGCCTCATCGTCCCCAGTTTTAAAAAAATATCTTCCTTATGTTTAATTTGAAGAGCTCCTGCCTGTGTAGCTGTGCCTGGATACTCCCTCTCTCCCCAGTGCTCAAGGAGAACACCCCCAAATTCACAAAATCATTGTCCTGGTCCAGCTGGGACCCTGCCTCCCCAAAACCAGTGGTGGGGGCTCCCTGGTAAAGGTGTTGCACCACTGGTGCCTCTCTGGCAATAAGATGAAAGAGGAAAATGGAACCTCTAAGAGCCTCTGGCAAAAGCTCCTGATCCTTGGAAGGAGTTATTATAACTTTTTGTGATGTGTCAAGTCAAATAAAAGACCCAAGCACACGAACAAGAACAGCTTTGCAGGCCAATGGGGACTTTTTCTTGATTTATTTACTTGATCTGCTGCAGACAAGTGTCCCTTTCCTGCATTTGATGGCACTTTAATGACATCACCCTTTTTTTGCCAGGCCATGTTTAATCATAACCATCAATGACAGCATTTGAAAAGCTTCTTATAGTTAGTACAAACTAAACCCAGCTTCCCAATATCAGTGCACTGCCTTCCCCCTCCCAATCCAAATTCTCTCCCCCAGCTGGCCCAGTTTAATCCACTTGATTATTTTTTCTTCACCTTACTTCCTCTATCCACTATGTCCCATCTTCCTTCATTCCCACCATCCTTCCCTTTTCCCTTCACTTCCCTTTGCACTCTGACTTCATCACCTGTGTCCATCCCTCCTCCGATGCTGATCCCTCTTTGTCTTCACCCATTCTTGTCTCCCCTCCCGGCTCCATCCTTTCCCCAATCTGTCCAAGGCTCCATTCCTGTTGCAGACACTCTCTCAGCTCTGGAACAGCACATGACACTCCTGGCAGTCGTTCTGAGCTTGGCTGCTGTCCCCAAGTTGTCTCAGGCTCTTCTGAGAATGATGAGAAGCTGCTGTGTGCCTTCAAAGTCACAGCTAATTGCATTAGCTCCAGATCATGTAACTCCTGTAGATGACAGCTGCCAAATTTAGGAGCTCTAGAGAGGTCTTATGGAAGATGACGGGGATGGTGTGGTGGATTCAGCAGGGAGGAAATCCTGGGTGTTTTCAAAGGCATTGGTGGTGGGCTCTGTGTTTTTCAGAATGGGTTGTGCCCTCTTATTCTGTCTTTATGGGAGTATTATCTATATTATCTCTATTTTATCTATATTATCTCTATTTTATCTATATTATCGATATTTTATCTATATTATCTACATATTACCTATGTATCAGCCCATTCTCAAGCCCAGCATTGCCCACCCTCCCCACTGAAAATTCAGGGTATGGAGGAATATGATCTAAGCAGAGCTCACCAGAGCAGTGCACACTCCTTGCTCGGCCTCTTGTTTGGCTGGATTAATTCTGTGCCTCCAGAAAATCTCAGTGCAGGTGGCTCGTGATCACCCCTGAAGGACTTCCTGATACCTGTTCCTAGGGCTCGTGGAGTACCTGGTGTCCCTGGGCAAAAATGCAGCACTTTTGGGCTAAAACCACCACGGCAGCACGACTGGGGTTGCATTGCTGGCACGGCTGGCACTGCTCCATGTCCTTCCCAAACCTCCCTCCCCTCCCTGTGTCTGTTCTCCTCCCTGTTTTTTGGTGGTCTTTGAAAGGAAATTGCAGTTTCCAAGGCATCTCAAACCCCCAAAACAATTGCATCAGAGGCAACTGATGTTATGTCACTGGTGTTAAACACTGGCTTTGAGAACTGCTTTGCTCATCTCTGTCTCAGTGCTTTTATATCCCTGTATTTGCAGAACTTGGCAGAAACAGGATGAAATTCATCCACCTCCACCAAAAGCTTGAGGGGTGGTTTGGGCTGATATTTCCCTCTCCCACGACACCGAAGCCATAGCTGGCAGTTTCCTCTCTGTGTTCAGCCTCACAAGAGCAGCTGCTGTGCTTTCCTCCTCATGAAGGGCATTAACAACACCTGAACCGGAGAACACAACTTCCTCTGGGGAGGTCACACGGAAGAGTTCACTGGAGCTGGCATCCTTTTTCTCCAAGATCATTGATGATTCCTCTGCCTGGAGAATTCCTCTCTTAACCTGAGAGTAAAACAAGCATCCACAATGCTTAACAGGAGATCTAAACCCAGTTCTGGCAGTGCTGAAATAACGGCTGTGATCACCCAGTCCCTGCAGCTGGAGGGCAAAAAATGTCACAGCCAGAGTGATTGGGGATAAGGCAGAAATTTATCTGCTGAGATCTCACACAGCTCTGTTGCTGTTTATCTCGGGATCAGATAGGAACTCACACCCCACTATCACAAAACCCCGTGCTTTAATTTGGCCTCAGAAAAGACATTAATATCAAGAGACAAGATTAAATAAAGCTCTTGGCCAGCTGATTGCATGGCTTCTATTCCCCCCTGCGCTTGCATGGCTCCCTTTGGAGGAGCCCACGAGAGATCTTGTAGCAAGTTTAGCTCCAGCTCCATGGGAAGACCAAGGAGAACTTTTAAATCTTGTCCATTTCCAAGGTCACCTGAGGTCTCTGAGTCCTGCTGAGCAGGATGATTGGTGTGAATGTGCATGAAGGGATGAGCTGCTCGGTGTTTGCAGCTCATCCCTGCCTGCTCTGTCTGGACACTCTCACAAAGTGTTTTTTTAGCACTCCTACAGATGATTTTTTTTTCAGGTACTATGATTTATGTTCATTTTAGCAACAAAACTTGACTCTGAAAAGTCAGTTTATCTGGTCAGACTGAGAAATTATAATATGGGGACCATGTCTTCAGTCCAAAGAAGTTGAAATTCATTAATTATCGTGTCGAGCAGTTGCATCTGCATCTGCAACCCAGGCAGATTAGAACTGAGATATTTGAAACCACCTAACAGATTTAAGAGAAATGGAAACAAAAAAAAAACCCATAAGTAAACCCTTCCTGCTAGTTTGAAGGAAAATTATTTTAAATCCCCTAATCGGCTCTGAGATGAACCTCTAAGCAACATGTTCAAGGTCAGATGGGGAGCCTGTCACAAGGGGGGTGCTAACCCAGATCTGTGGGGCTCCAACCATGCAGCATCCTCAATTCACCTGCCTTAGGGAACAGGTAATCCCACAGAGCAGAGTTTTCCCAGAGAGGAGGGACCATAACCAGCCCACTCTCAGCACTCTGCAAGGCCATTCACTCTGTGGGAATCATCAGCCACTTGTGGTCCACCTGAGAATAATGATTAAAAAAAATAATCAAAACCACACAAATGACTAAATCTTAAGGAAATTTTTGCTTAGCTTTCCATGGATTAGGTGAGAGGAAAGGCAGCAACTGTCCTGCCTCGCTGGAGTGTTGGATCCAGTGAATTTCACTCTCATGCTTCCCACGTTTCCCAGGCAGACGGCTCAAGGCTGTGTTAATCTCCCTTCCCTGCATAAGCCTTTCCCAAATCCCTGTGCTCACAATCCCCCCGTGGTGAGCGATCACCCTTGTTAGGGAAGGAGGAACCGAGGTGCAGATCTGGCAGGGCACAGATGGGAGCTCTCGGTATATCCCCAATTTCCCCGCTGAGAACTCACACGCGGAGCTCTCCCATCAATAATTGTGGGCAAAGGATAAACTGCTGGTTTATTTCATGCAGAGAGGACCAGAGATAGAAATAATCCAGTAGATACAGTTGTGGAAACCAGGCTGTGGCTCTTGGGCTGTGTTTACAATCAGGGCATGGCTCGGGGATGCTCGGAGGGAAACGCTCCGAAGGTGACTCCCGGTTCTCTGGGTGACAAATGGCTCCAAACTGATCCAGCAGATTCCTCCCAGCATGGAGCAGGCTGAGGGATGTCAGCGGTGCTCTGAGGTGATGTGAGGGCATTCTGTGCCAGGGGTTTTTCCATCAGTGCCCACTGTGCTGTCACACAGACACAGAGCTGTTCAGCATCTCTGTCAGGGAGCTCCTGCACAAGATGCTGCCACGGTCTCCTGGGATGTGGGGAAGGTCACTTGGTGTAGTTTAATCTGTATTAATTCTCCAGAGACTTGAGTCTGTTTGCTGTATCCCTGTTTCCCCAGGGTGCTCACGGATGCCTGAGAAATGCCATGGTATCCTTCAGTATGGACTGAAACCTCCCAGGCTGGCAGTGCCAGGTGAACTGCAACAGGGAGAACAGGAAATGTGGTTTATAAGGGAGAGGTTTTTAACACAGATTTAAGAAGATTTGTGCCACGTTGGACAAATCTCAGAGGTCTCATTAAGTGTTCAAGACTCAGTCCTTCTCTGGCAACTCACTTGAACCTTTGGGATATTTGGTGGTGAACCCAACATGCCCAGTTTGCCTCTGAGATTTTCAGGTTTGCCACAGAGCCAGATTTCACATCTTTCTCATGTGAGCTCAGATGGCTCAACTTCTGGCTGAGACGGAGCTGTGAAGAAACTGTGAAAGGAAAAGCAAGGCAGTGGATAGGTTTGGAAACAGTCTCATGAAGCAGAGGCAGTGTTGAGGGGAGGGAAAGCTCTGTTTCCTTTTCAGGTCAGCTCTGATTTTCCTTGTCATCGTCTGGGCATGGGCAGCCCCTGGAAAGACACCACTGTCTTGGGCTGGATGTGACTGGCTGATGTCTCGTGTCTTCCAGTGCCATCTGGACCACGTTTAGCTCCATATCCCCAGGGGTTCACGGCGAGCTGGAGATTGGTTGGGCAAAGCTTCAGAGAAATCACATCTTGGTCTGTCATGAGCTGTGCTCAGGAAGGAAATCCCACAGCTTGTGAAACCCTGATACCTTTGGAGAGGGCCACAGACCAGTCATGTGGGCAAGCTGGCAGAGCTGGCCTTGGAGCTGCCCAGCCGACGTCTGCGGGCATGTGGAGCATCCCACAGTGGCAGAGGAGCAGGGACATCTGAGCAGGGATGGAACAAATGAATCTGGAAAGCTGATGAGTGGGAGGAATGAACCCTGGGGTCAGGAATGGATCGGGATTTTGTGTCTTCTGTTGTGAGCTGAACTCGGATTTGGAATGTGAGCTTTGGAGAAGTCATAAGCAAAATGTGGAGCCTTGCCTAAGCTCAAAGGCTGCCCCTGCTCTCTGTAGGAAGCTGAATCCAGGCTGGAGCACGTCCAATATTTACCTGATAGCCCTAAAGTCCAGAATTGACTCAATCATTAATTCAAAACTATAATGAAAACTATAATACAGATAAAAATTTATGCTTCCCATCACATCCTCAGTTTAAAGAGGGCCCAAGCTTTGGAGAGACAACAGGCTCCAAACATCTAAATTCTACTATTCATCCTTTGTCCTTTCTTTGAACCTTTGCTTTTTTTTTCCCCATAGAATCCTAAAATGGTTTGAGTTGGAAGGGGCCTTAAAGACCATCTCATTCCAGTCCCCACACCATGGGCAGGGACACCTCCCACCTGACAATTGCCATCTGTGTTCCCCTTGCTGCTTCCCTCCAGACAGAAACAGAGATTTTACTGGGCACAGTGGCTGTTTCACAGTAAAAATATTGAAAATCTTGCTTCGCTGCTGTTGTAGAAACAAAGCCCAGGAGAGGCTCGATTAGACTGGGCTCAGATCTGAAACAGGAGACAGGATGGAGAGAAAATAATCTTTTTCCTGGTCCTACATGCTGCCTTGCTGACCTGGAGCTTGCTTTTTCTACTCTTCTGATGTTTCCTAGTCACCCTCATCTCCCTTCTTAGGAGAGGTTTAAGGACTGATCTTTAGCACACAGATTCTTGGGTTCTTTACGATCTGGAAGGGTGGACGGGACCACAAATCTCCCCTAATTTCTCACGTGCATCCCTCCCAGAGAGCCTGTCTGTGTCCCAGCAGGACCTGCCGTGTCTGCAGCCCTGCCTTTGGCTCTCAGTCATCCTTGGCTCCTGTCCAGAGGTTTGCACCAGGTCCGGCATCGCTGGGACAGACTGCCAGGAACAATCCTCAGATCTCCCCGGCCTAGAGTTAATTCAGTGCTCTCCGTG
>VZTZ01048486.1:27359-37398 GCA_013400955.1 Drymodes brunneopygia
CCAGAGACAGATATGGAGAGCAGTAATTACCTCTCTCCCACACATATCTGTTCCCTGAGACGGCACACGAGATTTTTGCGTCGCACAAAGTTTCTCAATGGCTGAGCCCCTGCTGTGCTGCCTAATGAATTTTGAAAAAAAATTGAGAGAAATAAAAGGGAAAAAGGAGAAAAAATGAAGAAAAGGGGAAAAAGGAAAGAAAAGGGCGGGAGGGAAAAAAGAGGGGGGGAAAAGGAAAAAAGAAAAAAGGAAGGAGGGAGGGAAGGAAGGAGGGAGGGAAGGAAGGGAAGGAAGGAATTCAGGAATTCAGGAAGGAAAGAAGGAAGGAAGGAAGGAATTCAGGAATTCAGGAAGGAATTCAGGAAGGAAGGAAGGAAGGTTGGTTCAGGACATTATTGTAAAAAAAAGAAATTTATCAAAATGGGATAATAGTTGGACTTGATCTTGGAGGTCTCTTCCAACCTTAATGATTCTATGATGAAACTGTTCTTTCCAGCTAAAAACCACACCATAAATCCCCATTCCAGTTTGCTTCTTTTTGATCTGTGCCCTATGTAAAAGCAGTTTAGGTGCCAATTTGAAGTATCCAGACATAGTCTGGGCATCCCAACATGAAACTTCAAGCACGGAGAGAAACTCCAAGAAGACTTGATGGCCTGGAGAGGAGAGGACAAGGAGTCTGCCTTCTCAGCTGCTTCCCCTTGGGTGAAACCACCCTGCTTGGCTTTGCTGGATGCCCCATGGCTGGGTTGAGGCTACAAAACCACGTCAGATGCCCTGGTACGTGTCCAGGTGGCCTAACCAGGCTGATTCCAGGCTGCTTGGAGAGGGAGATGCTGCTGCAAGAGGCTCCCCTTCCAGGCACACATGCGGGCGGCTGTTTTTAGAAGCCAGCAGATGATGTGCTAATTAGAAACAGGGCCAGAGCCATCCGGGCTGGTTTCAAGTGTCGCTCCTTTCATCAGGACCCAGACGGGAAAAGGAGCTCCCTGGCTGGGGAACAGAGCGTCTCCCTTTGTTGGGAGGAACAAAAGACCCACAGAGAGAGCTGGGAAAAGAGCGCTGGGGCTGGTGATAGGCAACGTCAGTTCTGTCAGCGCTGCAGGAGGAGGAGGAGGAGAAAGTTGGAGCTGAGACTTTGGGGTTGGTGGAGTGAGAGCACCAGGGTGGACTCTTGGGCTTGGTCCTTTGCATCAGGGCAGGAAAACACCTGTCTTGGGAGCAGAGGATTGGATGGTTTTGGTGCATGGGATGTGATTTTTCAGGTGGCCTTGGCAGTGCTGGATTTGATGGTACTTTGAGGACTTTTCCAAAATTAATGGTTTTGTGATTCTGTGGTTCCTAGGACCCATCACAGCTCATGTCCATATTAATTCAGTGCATGGTACTGGGTCAGATGTGAATGTGAGCTGTGTCCTGGCTGTTATCCCAACCTCATGTAGGAAAAGGCTTCCCGTGACTGTTTCACATCTTGGTTTCACTGTTGAGTTTGACTCAGTCCTCCCAAATTGCTGATCCTACTCAAAGGCAGGCATAGAATAAGGCAGGGGAAGGAGAGGGTCCAGGCTTACCCTAAATCTTAAGCCTGGATTCTGTAGTGCTCCAGAGTCACTTCTATTGTGCTTTATGTGCTCTGTGGGTGAACTCCAAGTTTCCTTTCAAGTCCATTTTCCTGGTGCCTCTCCTAAAGATGAATTTGTACCATGCAGGCACAGCCCATCTGGGGAATCCCTGCGTATCCCAAGCGGAGGAGAAAAGATTTGCTTCAGTTCCTGCAATTTTCGGTTTTCTGTCAGCACAGAGAAGTGCAAAACTCTCTGTGGGCTTTGTCTACAGCCCTTTGAAGTCAGTGGGAAACTCCTTGTACTCTGGGAGGCTCCAGGCAATGTGCAGAGTAATTTTCTTGAAGCAACACTGGGTGAGTTTTATTCCAATTCCAAAAATCCTCCCCTCCTTCTGCAAAGGCAGCATCTACCTGTCACCCCCTCCTTTTTTTTCCATGGTGCCTTTTGCTCTCTCTTTCATATTATCCCATTAAAATCTCACAAACCACACAGCGTTTCCAAACACACAGTTTGAAGCCTTGTGGTCAACAAGAAATTTATTGGCAGAGCCTACCGAGGCAGGAATGAAATTCAGTTCTTACACCCAAATTTTCTTGGTGAAGGGTTTGGCAACTGGATGGTTGCTCCCACTGGCAACTCTGGGAAAAAGGGATGGGAACAGAAAACGATCAGGGATTGAACAAGGTTGAGCCCCTTCGTAGTGCAAATTCACACCAAGGCTCTTGATTTATCATGTTCTTGATTAAAAAGGCAATCCCATTCCCAAGGTTTTCTTGTCAGGGTCATGGTGGGATTCTTGGGCGTGTCCTGTGCAGGGCAGGAGTTGGACTCAATGATCCTTGTGGGTCCCTTCCAACTCAGGATATTCTGTGATGGATTCTGAGAGACAAATGAGGACCAGGAAAAGCAGCTTTGCAGCCCAGCCCACTGAGCCAGCACCTTCCACAAACCCTCAGTTCACTTTGCCCTGAACTCTGGAGTGGCTTGACCTCCATCTGCCCCCCTTCAGAGCAGTCATTTGCTCCATTCCCATCCTCTCCCAGAGAGCTGCACAAACCCTCTTCCTTCCCTGCTTTAAATAAGTCCCTGTTGCTCTCTGGGCTAATAACTTTCCCCTCATTTTTGCAGCTGTGAGGTTGCTTGATGGAGAGGATAATAAGTATGTCTGAGCTTTCAACTAAAAACCCAAACCAACTGAAAAACAACCCAACCAAAAACGAAAACACCCAGAGGAGATAAAAAAGAAATCTTCATTGGAGAGAAGTGAACTAAAGTTTCCCATGCAGAGCAGCAAAGCAGCTCTGCAGCCTTCTCTCTGCCACTATAATCAGAAAAGCATTTATTTCTATTTTTTTTTTTTGTAGCAGCGTGCATATCAGCACTTAAAAAGGGAAAATAAATTACGAGGAGTGGAGCTGGAGGCAGGAATCATCTCCTAGGAAAGAGGAATGAAGCCTGCAGCTCCATTTAGTTAATATGTTTTCACGAGGCGGGGGTGCTTGAGCGTTTTATATGAGCTCCTAAGCTGGCTGCCACCTCTAGCAGGGAGTTTCTAGAGGTGGTACCACAGAGAGTAAGTCGCTTGGAGAGCAGGTGTTATTTCTAAAACAAAGATTATGGTTTATGGCATTGCAATTACAGATTTTTTTTTTTTCCCCAGCACTGTTATTGCTACTGCTGTTGGCTTCTGTATTCAGGCAATGTTTGGGTTTCATTTCAAAGGAGAAATTGATGATGCAGTTATTATCCCTTTGATGAAATCCCACTCTCGTATAAAGGATGCATAAAGTTCTGCTCCCTGAATACGTCTGGCAGTCAAACAACGGGACTAAAGTTGCTTGTGGTTCCTTTTTCTAGCTAGCACTTTGCCTAAAATGTTTCCCTCCACCCTTCCAGCTATCTATGGGGAGCCCAGCCTGATTTCTTTATATTTCTGGCATTCCATCAAATCCGCAGTATCTGAATCCATGCCTTCCAACTGGGCTTGGCCTCTGGGGCTCCTCTTCTGATATTGCACATGGATTTAGTTTTGGGCATTTCTGCTTCTCTTTTCCTTCTCTTCCTGGGTGCTGAGCAAAGAGCAGGTCTCAGGCTTTCCCAATTTAATGAGGTTTCACCCAGCCCTCAGTGCATTGTTATTTATAGAGGTTTCCAGGAGGAGAATTCATAACTGGTGTTCACCAGAGCAGATGTTCTTTAGAGAGGGCTGTTGCATGCAGAGAGTACCTAAAATATCTGTTACTTCAAGGGAAATTTGAGGGCAGATGCAGGTTTTTTTTTTATGGACCCAGTGCTGTCACCTCCACTTTTATCAAAGTAACTCCTTGCCTGCTGGTCAGCTCCCAGTCTGGGAGGGGGAGAAAAACGCAGGCAGAATTTGGTGTTTCCAAACTGCAGCCATTCAGAGGAAATGGATTTGATTTTTGAGATTTCAGCCCACATCCAAACAATTTTATCCCACTGGGATTTGGCAATGCACTGCCTGGAGGAAACAGGAGTGAAAGGGCAGGCTAGGTCCTGGCAGTATTGTTTGCTGAGAGCAGGAAAAGGGCATTTATTTGTGTCCTCAACTATTTGCCTGAAAAGTCCAGTTCCTGAAAGGGGAGCTTAAAGCGTATTGTAAATAACAAGGGCAGGACTTTCCTGGATGTGCAGGCAGTGCAGGAGCCCTCAAATCCCCACAGCTTCCAGGAGTTTTAGTCCTCTCCTGTTTAACAGAGACCTGAAGGTGCCTGGGAAATCACGAGCAAAGCCTGGATCCTAATGGTCGATGATATCAGAAACACGGTTCCAGCTCAGGGGCACCAAACATCCCACGGCTGATAATGGAACTTCCTGGTGCATTCAACCTGAAAAGTAGAAACCAGATTGAAATAAAGATGCTACTGCCCCGCCAGGCTTGGGGAAGTGGGGTTTTGCTGCGTTCTGCACAGGGACACCCAGCCTATCTCAAACACATCTAGACTCTGATGCTGTTGTTACTTCATCGGAGCGTGTCCGGCCAGAGGTGAAACAGCTGGATACTGGTGAATGCACCGTGCTGGCTTCTGACTCCTGGTTTTGAGTCTTGAGCAGGTCAAAAGGAAAGAAAAGTTCATTTTTTTGTGTGTGTTTTGTTATCCCAAGGGTGGAGTTTGTCTGCATCTTGTAACCAGGCTGATGATTTGACCTCGGTGGATTCAAGTGTGCAAGAGGAAGCCAAGGCTGTCCATGCATGTGAACACAGAATCAGGCTCTGGATCCTTCCTCTAGGATTTTATAGGAGCCAGCCAAGCATTATCTGCCTAAAATAGCTTTATTCCTTATTATTATTATTATTGTTTTCAGCACAAAGCCAGCTTTTTTACTGAGCAGGTTTTATTTTCAGAAGAAACTATGAAGAGATTTCTGGTATTTCTATCGAAAATAAAACAACAATGAAATAAATAAGGAGGAGAAGAACACTGGAAAGGAAAATATACCAGCTGGGATTAGTGATTGCTGTGGTTTGGTTGCTTGTCCTTCTTTGCTTCATCAACAACAGCCCCCAATTTGCCAGAGAATTGCAATTTTCATCATTTGAGAGACAATTTGCCAGTCTTTCCCATTTTCCAGAGAATGACATGACGCCACATTTCCTACCACTGTGTCCAGTAATGAGGGGTGGTGTTCATCTGGAGACCTCAGGCTGCACAGGAGCATGGAATGTGAGGATAAACTTAAATTGCAGCTTTGAATGAGCCACCTGGATAAATGAGAAATGTTTTTTTGGGGGGTATTTCTCTGGATACATCCAGTATCTTTCAGCTTTCCTTAACTGAAATCTGTTCTTGCTGTGTGTTTTTCAGCAGATCCTTTTGCCTCCCTCTGCTTTCTGTAACCCCCTTGGAAATGTTCCAATGCCCTGGGGGAGATATCATGAAGCCAAGGTTGTCTCCAAAAGCCCTGTGGTATCTCCATAGGGTGCAGTCATCCCATAAATTTGTATGGGGAGGAATGAGAATTTCTGACCAGAAACCATCTCATCCCATCTCAAAGAGCTCAGGTGGATGGTGCTCAGAGTTGTCCATTTCTCTGTTGGCTGAGGGAGATGAGCGACCAGTTCAGGATGAAGAAAACATAGCAGAGCTTGAGTTTAATGTTGTTAAACAAGGCTAAGAGGTTTGAGTGGTCACTGAGGGCTTTGGGACCAGAATATCTACACTAACACCCACTTGCTCCTAAGCAAACCCCAGCAGGAGCTGAGAACAAACCAGCCCCACACTTCCCATCTGGTGACCAAGACCAAGGGGCCTTGAAGGTGTTCAAGGCCAGGCTGGATGAGGCTCTGAGCAACCTGGTTTGGTGGAAGATGCTCTTCCATGGCTGGGAGATTGGAATTTGATGATGTTAAAGGTCCTTTCCAACCCGAGCCATTCTGCAATTCTGTGACCATTCTCACCAACCCACCTTGTGCACAGCTCCACTTCCATTTCTGATGCTCCCAGGCTGAGCTTTTCTCCTAAATTTCAGAACCCTTGAGACCAGCACAGGCTTCACATGCAAAAACCAAGCAGTTTAAGTGCTGGGTAAAGGCTTTTTCCTCAGGTTGCCTGCAGTCCCTCTTCCAACCTCTAAAAAGCTTTCTATCCTCCGTGCCCTGCTGACCTGGCCTCAGCACCTTTGCTGCAGAAAGCATCCCAAATATTGATCAGGAGCACGACGGGGACACTTCCCTGCCTGTCCCTTCCTGCTCACAACACGTCCACACGCACGCATTGACATGCAGGGTTTCCATCCCTGGTCTTAACCCAGGCATTTACAATTCCTCTCGCGCTCCTTGCGCTTTCTTCCTAAAGAAGGCAAATAAAAGTGTGAATAATCAATTTCCTAACTGGAATTAAAAACGGCTCCAGTTAAAATAAGGGAAAGCGTGAACCAGCATGTAAAGTAGGATGGAGGGGTTATCTGAGCCCCGATTAGTATCCTGCTCATGTAGGAGAACAATTAACGTGTGCATGAGAACGATTAAGCAGAAGGTAAATTACACCGAACGCGCCCATTCAACAAACAGGAGGGCTCGTGGTCGGGGCTGGTGTGAGAGTTTTTATGGCTCAGTTGAAACAAGTGCCAGAAAAAAACCTTGTTTCTCGGCTTACTCAGGGCTGCAGACCAAAATAGGGTGATAAAGATCCAGTCTCATCTTGGGCTTTTATCAGAGATCGGGCTGTTCTGTCTGAATAGAGGCGGAATTGGGATGGGTTTAACGAGCTCTTTAAAGGGAGATTTTAAGTTCTCTTGCTTGTGGAGCGTGATGTCAGTGCCAGGCCAGGAGCTGGGAACGGGGTTTTGTGTGTGACTCACCAGTGAAGATTTCCTTGGGCAAATCTTTGCCTTTGATTGTCTCCTGGGTAGAGCGGTGAGGATAAAGGCTCCTTGTCAGCTTGGGATGCTCTTTGAAATATTCCTGTGAAAAACTACCAGGCAAATGTGAAATGTGGGCCTGCCAGCCTGGAACCTGAGGGATGCAGGAGGCTGGGTGCCCCCAAACCCTGAGCACAGCTCCTTAGGGATGGAAGAAGGGGTCACGAGAGCTGTGGCCTGCAAAGTGGCCAATTTAAGGGAGGGTAAGTCCAACCATGAAAAGAGAAAACGGTGCAACAGGAGGTGTTTGGTTTCTTCTCCACGTGGAAGATTTCCAAGATCTCTCTAGCGAGAGCAGGTAATGGATTTTGAAGGTGATCTCAAATATAAGAACAACTCTGCTCATTAAAGTCTCCACAGCCACTACAGCAAATCACAGCAGACGCCTTCCAGGAGTTTTGACAACAGACATCAACCATCAACAAGGATAAAATAAGGACAAGTCAAAGGCTAGTATTGATTCTAGGAGCCTTTGAATTAAATCCTCGTTGGCCCACTCAGCATGTGGAGCTCAGACCAGTTTCGGAATGCCTGTTCTTTGTGGCTGTAAGGCTCAGTGATATATATCCATTAAAAAAAAAAAAAAGAGGGGGGGAAAAAAAAGGAAAAAAAATAGATTGGCTCTTGCTGTAATCAATAAACAGAGAAAGGGCAATAGAAACAAAGTGGTAATGGGAGAAGTGTGCGTAGGGGGAGCCGCTCTGCTGGTATTTGTAACGAAAAAGGGTGATAAATGGAGAATAAAGATGAGATAGTTTTCAGAAAAAAAAAAATATTAGGTAGCAATAAAAAGCAAAAGCCTAATTTTTAAGTGGAAAAGTTCTCCTAATGAGGGCTTTGTGTGCAGTAAAAATATTATCTCCACTCTGTCAGATAAAGGTAAAAATGTACTTTGGCACAATTTAGAGAAAAGTCACAGTTTAAAAAACTCTCCCCAGTCTTCCACTTTTTTTTTTTTTTTTTTTTTTTGTTTGGAATTAAAATTTTCTNTCTTGTTTGGAATTAAAATTTTCTTCACGGGTCTGGAAAACTCTCTCAATAGTGCAGCTCAGATCTGTTAGAATGAGACCCTGAAACTGCTGAAATCAGTCAGGCTCATCTTATCCTGCCTGCAGAAGAAAGTGCCCAAAGTAACTCAATCCCAGCACTGCAGAGAGGGTGAATTCAGATGCCAAACTTGCAATTTCACAGCCTGGTTGTTTACAACTTTCTCATCATTTATGGCTCATTAGGATGTGATTCAGAGACTGCCTTGTCCAGGTGATGTCCTCATCCGTGATTTTAACTGGTGTTAAACATCCAGGGATGTTTCTGGCCTCTGGAAGGGAAATGTGCCCTTTTCTTCTTCCCAGGGATCTGTAGCTCCTTTTCTTTGCTGCATTTGAGGTCTGTGAGCAGCCTCTGCTCATCCTCTCTCATGGGGGGTTGTTGGATGATTGGTGTCATGTGGAAGGCTTTTATAATAATTTTATAGGGGGTCAAGAGGCGACGAGGAAGGCTGTGGACCATCAAACTCACAGGCCTGACGTCGTGACCTCTGTAATAAAACTCAACCATTTCCCTTCTTGGGAATCCCAGGGGAAGAGGAGGAAGAAATGAAGGAAAAAAAATTAGAGGAAAAATAGAAACCAGAAAGAGCTCTTTCAAAATTCATGAAAGAGGAAAGTGAGGTTTTGTTGACATTCATGTTTGATGAAGAGCGGGCACGCAGGCAGGACGAGTTCCCCCGTAAGCAAACACTGCTCAAGGCTGTATCCCGCTTTCCCTGCCCCAATCAAGTGATCTAATTAACTCCCGGAGACTTCAAAGCGCGGGGGGCAACAGCAGGGGGGATGGAGGGGAGAGCTCCCTGTTTACCAGGTGGGGTGAAATCTTAGATGGCAGGGCAAGAATGGTCTTGGGGTGGCACTTTGTGGGTGGGAGAGGAGGGGGTGATGTAAGGTCTGCATGACCTGAGCACAATCAGAGAGTGGAAAGGAGTTGATTTCATCCCTCGCTATTCCCCACGAAGAATGAAAGGGCAGGAGATGTTAAATCGAGTCCATTGAATCAGATTAAGGGAGATTAGCTCTTATGCTGTTGCTAGACCGGGAGATCAGTTGACCAGTTTTTTTACTAATTTTCCCTCTTGGGGTTCAAGCGTTATCTGAGATTGATCAAAACCCTCGGAGCATTTTATCTGGAAGGCAAGGGCCTCCCGGGCCTCAGATCTAAGCCCTGCAATTCTGAGTCTTGATGAGTTGCATCTTGCTCAACGCCCCTTTGGTTACAAAGCCTATGTTCATTTGACACGGCTTGAAAGGTGCTCATTCAAAAAGGTTTTCTTCCTTCAAGACGTATTTTGCAACAGCTCTGAATGAGTTGTTTCAGCAGGTTGATGGGGAATGCTGCAGGCTCAGGGTACCCCATTGTGTCTATTCGTGTAGGAAATGGAAAAAGGGATTTTGAGGTTGTCTTTGTCTGATGCCATTTTTTTTTTTTTTTACAATCAGGGGAATAGGAAACAGTTATCTTTAATCATTTTTTGCTTAGCTGTTGACATATGAACGTTCTTCCAGAGCATAACAGAGTGTGAATTTAAAGGCAGAGAGTTTTTCCAGAAGACAAGTCCTCAGGGAGGCAATGTTTCCACTGTTTTAATATAAGTGGATGAGCCCCTGGTTAATGCTTTGGGCTGCCATTTAGGAGTTCAAGGTGCAATTCCCAGCTCTGACGTAAAATATTTGCNCCCTGGTCACAGAGAGCAGAGCTTGGAGCTGCCCCTGAGGAGAAACCTGCAGCCTTTGATGAGTCTCCCCTCAGTCTCCTCCAGGCTGAAAGAGCCATATTGCCTCTTAAAACTGTGCTTCTACTTTTGGGAAGTATTTTAGCCTGTTGTTTTCTGCACCATCTGGGTTCCTCTTCTTGCAGTTGCACCGAGGGCACCATGGTGGAGATGGTGGTTTTCTCCAGGACAGGAGGGAGGCTCAGGAACATCAGCTGGAAGTAGGGAACTTCCAGATTAGCCTGGCTTCTGAGGGAAGCACTGAGGACAACACACCTTGGATTTCCAGTGGAGACCTGCTCCCTCCACAAGCATCCATATCGTATTG
>VZTZ01048487.1:15762-27803 GCA_013400955.1 Drymodes brunneopygia
GGGACCGCGCACCGGGCAGCACCGGGCGGGGATCAAGCGGTGCCTGCTGACCCCGGGACTGCGGGAATCGGGAATCGGGAACCTCAGAGGATGTGGGAAGTGTCACACCTGCGGCTCCTGCTCTCCGAGAGCCCCGGCAGCCCCCGCACGCCGGTGCCACTCCGGTGCCCGTGCCACGTTTCCTTCTGTTCACCCCCGGTGCTGCCAGGCCCGGTGCGGACAGGTCCGTGCAGTGGCGGGGCTCTGGCAGCACATCCCGGGCTTTGCCGTGCGGGGCGGCGGCTCCGGCGGCTCCTGCAGCTCTGCGGGACCCGGGCGGTGACACCAGAGTGCCGCGGCAGGATCGCGTTATGCCCGGCTATGGCTGATCCCAAACCCACCCCAAACCCGCTCTCCCGCGGGGCTTTCCGTGCATCCCGGCTCTTTTCAGGGCCGGCTTTTGGTCAGGGGGTGACCCGTGGGGCAGGGGCGCTGCACCCAGGGGCAGGGGAGTTTGGGTACCCAAATTGCAGGGGGATTTGGGGACCTGCAAAGGATTGGGGACACTGGGAAGGAGCCGAGTGCTGGCTCCAAGGGGCTGATGGAGAGAAACATGGGTCAATCTGTGGGAGTAGCTGCAGGACTCGGGGGGGTTCAGAGGGTCCCAGGTCAGTGTGACCACGACGGGGTGAGGTCCTGGCCGAGCTCCCATCTCTGTGGAGCCACCAGTGCTGGACAGCCGAGTGTGGCCAGCAGGAGGAAGGAAGTGGCTGGTGCTGAGCCGTTGCTCCACACGCTCTCCCGGTGCCGTGGTTGTGCAGGACAGGGCACGGAGCCAGCGCTGGCACGGCTGGGCCTGGTGCACCGAGGGACAGGGATGGAGATGGGGACAAGCCAGACCCAGCCACGACGGCAGAAGCCTCGTCCCGGCAGTGCCAGCTGGGAGCCTCACGGCTGGCACGGGCACACGGCTCCACGTGGCTCCTCGTGCCGTGGTGTGGCCGAAGCTCACTCCGTGCTGCCAGCCCCATGTCCACCTGGCTGGGGCCACCAGCCCAGGGGTCACCGTGCCACCACACGAGCCACTCCAGTGACCAGAACCAGCTCGGCAGTGACCCCTGAACCCTTGAGTGGATGGTGTGGGGGTTCCAGGGGCTGCATCCCTACCGTGCTGTGCCCAGGCGTGGCAGGGGCAGGACGGTGGGGTGGGACCCCCGCGCTCAGAGCGCGCTGAGGAAGCGGAGGTTTCACAAGCTGGGGGTACACGTGACACGGGGAGAGCGGCAGGAGGAACCACCAGTGGCCCTGCAGCGCCCCGGTCCCCGCGGCACGGCCCCGGTGGCCATGGCGCCCTGGCTGCCCACCAAGGAGAAGTATGGCGTGGGTGAGTGGGGGCTGCGGGGTCCGTGGGGGATCCTGCTCGGCTGGAGGGGCGCAGGGCTGGCGGAATGGGGTGCTCAGGAGGTGACACCTCCTGAATGTGGTGGTGGCAGGTGATGGCACCTGCGGTGTCGAGCTGGTGCCATTGGGAGGTGATGCCAGGAGGGGGCCAGGTCCCCGCGGTGCTGGCGCTGGGTGGGTGCAGAAACAAACGGGGGGGCTGTGGGGACTGCAGGGCTGGTGACAGAAGGCTCCGGGAAAGGCGCCAAGCAGGACAGGTGCCAGCAGGACCCACGCACCAGGAGGCTCCCGGGCTGGTGCTGGTGGCGATGGGAAGCACTGAGATGGGGGCTTGGCTTCCCTCCAGCTGTGGGTCTGGGCTCAGCCCGGCTGCCAAGGCTCTGGGGGAGCCTTGGGACACCCCAAAAATTTGCCTCGGGTTCCAGCTGGGACTTTGCAAAACCCTGGGCATCCCCATTCCTTGCAGCACCCCCAACTCGGGCTCCCCATGCCCTGCCCCAGCTCTGGGCACCCCCACTCCGTGCAGCACCCCCAGCTTCTGCTGGCTCCGGCAGCTCTGAGCTTCTTCCCGTTTCTTGCGGGGCCGTTTCCTGCACCCTTCCCTTGCACTTTCTGCAGAGCTGGAGCGAGGGCTGAGCTTCTGCAAGGTCCTGGGCAGCACCTGAACGAGGCCTGAGCTGCTGCTGGTTCCGGCTGGCTCAGGGTCCTCGTGGGGAGTGCAGGGTGATGGGAGGGGTCCTGTGGGACCTCGGGGCTCCCGGTGAGGGTCAGCATGAGGGGTCCCGACGATCCATATGGGTCTGGGGGCTCTGCAGTATGAGCTGACCTTGGCTGGGACTCAGGGTGGGCACAGTCCCAGCAAGGACCCCCGGGAGCAGGGACTGTCCCCCAGTCTGAGGGCTCAATCAGGGCTGCCTGTCCCAGAGCTGTCCCCGGGGCCAGAAATAGCGACGGGGACAACCACAGCACAGGCGGGCAGGAAGCGGCTGGCCACCGGAGAGCTCCTGTCCCCACGACCCCTCCTCCCCTGTCACCAGCTCTGCTGTCCCTCACAGACCCGTCCCTGGGCCACCAGCCCTGGCCAGGGCTTGCTTGTGCCAGGAGCAGGACCACGGGCACGCAGGGTGTGGGTGGCAGGCATGGGGGTCCCATAGGAGACCCCTGAGTGCCAAGAGGGGGCTGGGGGATTCTGCTGTGCCCTGCTCTGTGCAGGTTGTGCCGTGGCTCTCCTGGGATGTGGGTTTGGGGTACTCGGGGGTCTCACGCTGTTTGTGGGGCTGGGGCTCTGCTTCATCTCTTGGGTCTGAAGGGGGCCTGTTGGGGTGCTGTGGGGGGCACTCAGCCTGTGGGAGGCTGGGACTCCAGGCAGGGATCCCAACTCCCAGCCCCTCTTCCCCACAGCCGTGTGGAACTTCCCGCGCACCAAGGAGCATCACCTCCCGCTGCAGATCGGGGAGATGGTGCACATCCTGCAGGCCTCCGAGGGTAAGGGGGACCCCCGGGTGCACCCCAGCGTGGGCTCCTGCACCCTCCGTTGTCCCTGCAGCCTGGCTGACAGTGTCCCCTCCCCTCGCAGGCTGGTACTGCGGGTACTCGCTCCGGAACAGGGCTGCCCGGGTAGGTGAGGGGATGCTGGAGGCAGGAGGGGCACTGCTGGTGGCTTTCTCTCTCCCTGCTGGGGGTTTTGGGGAGGCACGAGGGGCATGGACAGCGGCTTGCCCTGTCTCTGGCGGGATGTTGGGGTTCGAGGGGGGCAGAGGTCACGGCAGGCTGGGAATCCTGTGGCATTGGGAGCCCTCAGCCGTGCCCCCCCCGAGGGATATCTCCCAGCCTGGGGGTGCAAACAGCTCTGGTTCCCCCAGGGCATCTTCCCGGCCTCGCTGATCCGGCTGAAGGGCGCCGTGGTGGAGCAGCGGGGGTAGGTACAGGGCACGGGCAGGGGCGGTGGGCTCCACCCTCTGCTCCGTGCGGGGTCCCTGCGGTGCCGGGGGGCTCCAGGGGTCCCTGTGCCTCCCCCAGGGCGGAGGAGAGCGTGGTGCTCGCCGAGATGCCCATGGTGCAGGAGATCACCACCACACTGCGGGAGTGGGCAACCATCTGGAAGCAGCTCTATGTGGTGAGGGACGAGGATCTGCGGGTCCGGGGGATTTGGGAGCAGGGTGGGGGACCCCTGGTGACCCTGCGGTGCTGCCGCAGGCCGGGCAGACGGAGCGGTACGGGCAGGTGAAGCGCATGATGCAGGAGCTGATGGAGCAGCGCTCGCAGCTGCTCTCGGGGACGCTGCCCAAGGACCAGCTCCTGCGGCTCCGGAAGGAGGTGACCGGCAAGATGGACTACGGCAACAAGTGAGGGCGGGGACGGGGCACGGGGACCTCAAATCCACCCCGTGCCAGGTGTGCTCCCTGATAACCGGTCTGCCTGTCCCTGTGTCCCCCTCATCCCAGCTGGCTGTCCCGTGATGGCTGGGGACAGTAAATGTGCCACCAGGTGCACAAGCCACCTGGCCAAGGGTTATGGCCGATGAGCATGGCTGGGGCAGGTGTGTCCCTGCTGCTGCCCGACTCCTGTCCCCTTTCCCAGTCGGGTCTGTCGTGTCCCCTCAGACCCTGTGCAAGGACAAGCGAGTCCTGGTGGGGACACACAGCTCCGTGTGTCCCCGGTCCTGCCTCACCCCATCCCGGCCCCTGCAGGATCCTCGCGCTGGACCTGGTGGTGCGGGATGAGGACGAGAACATCCTGGACCCCGACAGGACCAGCGTCATCAGCCTCTTCCAGGCGCACCGGAGGGCAGCGCAGACCCTCACCCAGCGCATCCAGGAGGAGACGGTGAGGCCGCTGCTGGCCCTGCACCCCGAGCCTGATGTCCCCTGTGCCAGGGGATGTGACAAGGGCTGAGCTGTGGGGCTGAGCCACCTCATGCCCCCCAGAGCCCGCAGCAGAGAGCGCCAGGCCATGGCACCCACGGGGCTTCTTCGCCCTCCCACAACCTCTACCTCTGTGTCCGCAACTTCGTCTGCCACATCGGGGAGGAGGCGCAGCTCTTCATGGCCCTGTACGACCCCGGCGAGCAGCGCGTCATCAGGTGGGGTCCCAGGGGACAGGACAGACCCCTGTCCCTGCTGTGCTGGGTGTTTGTCCTGCTGTTCCCTGTGGCATTCCCAGCTGGCTGCCCATCCTGCCCAGCCCAGCTGGCAGGGGCTCTGCCATCGCGGTGCCCACCTCAACCATCACCCGCCCCACAGTGAGAACTACGTGATCCGCTGGGCCAGCACCGGCGTCCCCCAGGACATCGAGCTGCTCAACAACCTCAGGGTCGTGTTCACGGTGAGCGCAGACCCCGGGAGAGCCGCAGCTGCCGCCCACCATCCTCTCTTGCAGAGCTGCCCCCACCCGCAGCATTTTGGGTCCCCCGTGTCCTCCCTCGAGCAGCCGAACCCCAACCACTCCCCCTGCTCGTGTATCCCCAGCCCCTTCGCAGACCCCTCCCCTGGTGCCGGGACGTGGCGCTGCCCCTCGGGGTCCCCTCCCGGCGCTGGGGGTCTCGGGGTCCCCTCCCGGTGCTGGGGGTCTCGGGGTGCCCCGTCCCTGCCCGTCCCACGTCCCTCGGCACCCGCTGACTCAGCGCTTTGGCTGCAGCGCAGCGCTGACCCCCGGGGACGCCGCGGAGCCATCGATATGCAAATGAGCCGGGAAAATCAATGTTAATGAGCAGCATCAGCACTTCGGCCCCGCTGCCACCCCCCTGGCTCTCGCCCATCCTCGCCCCCTGCTCTGCTCGCTGCTGATGTCCCCGCGTGTCCCCACGCGCTGTGGAGTGTCCCTGTCCCTTCCCCTCAGCGTCGCTGGAAGGTTTTGGCGCAGGGGCAGCACCCGCGGGATCCGGTCCCCTCCCCATTGTCCCCGGAGCTGGGGTACAGGGCCACCCTGCCATCCTTACACCATGCCAAGGTTGCCCCTCACTCGCCAGGCTGCCTGGCCTGGTGTGACCTGTGCGGCCATTGGTCCCAGCACTGTCCCCATCCGTGGGCTTTGGGACTCCTGGGGCGCACAGAACCCCCCAGGGCAGCGGGGCTGTGTGCCCACCGTCCCCACAGCGCAGGGGAGAAGGGAAGCTCTGTGCCCCCTGCACAGCCCTGGGCATCCCGTGGTCACCTGGCGCTGGCACTGGCACGTCCCCTGCGGTGCTGCCAGGGTCACACAGCCCCTGTCCCCCAGGACCTGGGCAGCTCGGACCTGAAGCGGGAGCGGCTGTTCCTGGTGTGCCAGATCATCCGGGTGGGGCGCATGGACCTGCGCGACAGCCACAGCCGCAAGCTCAGCACGGGCCTGCGCCGGCCCTTCGGCATCTCAGGTGGGGAGTGGGCTCCGTGGAGACCCCCAGGGACGCCCGTGCCACCACCCTGTCACCCCCCAGCCACCACACCAGGCTCTGTGATGTCCCCGGGCTGCTCCCACTGTCCCCTTTCCCTGCGTGCAGACCCCAACCCTCTGCATGGCTGCCCCCACAGTGTCCCCCCCGCCCCGCGCTGTCCCTGCCCAAGGGACACAACACCCCCCTGGCACAGCGCTGCTGAGGTGTCTCCAGAGCAGCCCTAGGGACACGCTCTGCCTTCACCTCCCCCCACGATCGTCTTCTGGGCATGGATCGCGGGCTGGGAGCGCCACCCCTGTCACGGTGCCACCTCTGTGTCGCTGCAGTGATGGACATCACCGACATCACCAAGGGGACGTGTGACAGCGACGAGGACAAGCAGCACTTCATCCCCGTCCACCTGTGAGCCCCGTGGGTGGGAGGAGTGCTGGGGGGGAATCGGGCAGGGAGCAGCACTCCAGGGCCTGGCTGGCACGGGGACACCAGCTGTGAGGGGACAAGAGGTGCAAAGATCAAAGGTTTTTCTCCTAAATGTGGCTTTGCCAGGGTGGCTGCTGATGGTGATTTCCTTCACAACATGATCCGGAAGGCAGTGGAGGGGAAAGACATCAACCACAAGGGACAAGGTAGAGACCTCATGTCCCCTGTGTCATGAGACTTCTCCTCGGTCCATCTGTCATGTGGGGCAGCCCCCGCAGGGTCGAGGACTTGCTGTGCTCCACCTGGGCCACCCAGCTCTTTGCTGTCCCCCCTTGAAAAACCCCTGTGGTCCCCGCAGGGCTCTGGGTGTCCCTGAAGATGCTGTGGGGAGACCTGAGCCAGGTGAGGAGGGACCACCCGCACCTGGTGGACCGCAGCACGGCCGTGGCTCGCAAGCTGGGCTACCCGGAGGTCATCATGCCAGGCGAGTGTGGAGGGGACAAGCCTGGCGGTCCCTGGGGGTGCCAGCACGGTGCCAGGACCTGGCTGACGGGGCTGTCCCCACAGGTGACGTCAGGAACGACATCTACCTGACGCTGGTGCAGGGCGAGTTTGACAAGGGCAACAAGAAGACGCAGAAGAACGTGGAGGTGACCGTGTGTGTCTGTGACGAGGCAGGAAATGTGGTGCAGGTATGGCAGGTGTCCCTTGTGTCACCTCAGCTCGGGTATGGCAGGTGTCCCCCGTGTCACCCCACCTCGGGTAGAGCCAGCAGCTCCAGGAGCAGAGCCAGCTGGAGGAGCCTCCTGGGCCACTGGAGCTGCCTGGAATAGAGATTTGGGAATAGCATAAAGATGTGGGAAAGTGCTGTGAAGGGATGGAGAGAAAATCGTCCTCCCTTGGGGATAGCCAGACGCCCTGGCCACCCCCAGTGCCCCCAGGCATCCATCCCCAGGACAAGCAGGAGGGGAAGGAGCTGGGGGCTGGCAGGAGGGCAGGGGGGTGACCCAAGTGTCACCTCCCCAGGCTGGCTCTTGCCTCTGCCCTGGTGTTCTGACACCAGTTCTTACCTGGCTCCTGAGGAATGGGCTGGAATTGCTGGAGGCTTGTCTAGGGATGCATCCTCCATCCACAGGGCTAGGCCCTGATGTGCCCTGGGAGGGTCATGTGTCCCTTCAGAGGTGGCACCAGGCCTGGCGGAGGTGGAGGGGGATGGCATTTAGGGACGTGTGGGCCGGGGAGGGCTTCAGGGGTGGCCTGGGCTGGCAGGGACGGGAATTCTCCCTCCCTGCAAGGTCATTTTGGGCTGATCCCGAGGTATCTCCTCCTGGCAGAATGTGATCCATGCAGGAGCAGGGGACAGCCCCACCAGCCACTACCGCTCTGTCGTCTACTACCAGCAGCGGCACCAGCGCTGGATGGAGACCCTGAAGGTCTGGGGAGCCCTGGGGAGTGGGGCTGGGGTGGGACAGGGTTCCAACCCCTCCAGGCTTGCTCCTCCTGTGCCACAGGGCCCTGCTGGCTTTTTGGGTGGCAGTCCTTGTCCCCTCTCGGGGACGATGGAGGTGCTGCCAGTGTCACAGCCTGGATGGACACCCAGGATGACCTCAGTTCAGCCTCTCTGGTTGACTGGGAAGGATGTGGGGTTGGTTTGCAGCAGAGGATGGTCTGGCACAGCCCTTGCCTGGGCACAGGGGGACATTGCCCAGGTGGGTGCCCAGCCCATGCCCCCTGCCCTCACTTTGTCCCACGCTCCCCCCCAGATTGCTGTTCCCATCGAGGACGTCCACAGGACCCACCTGAGGTTCACCTTCCGCCATCGCTCCTCCAGCGACTGTGAGTGTCCCTCGCCCCAGGCCTCCCTCCCAGCATTGTGTGTCCCTGGTCCCCTCCCGCCCCCTGTCACCTCATCCCTGTGTGTCCCCGCCCCCAGCCAAGGACCGGAGCGAGCGGATTTTCTCCATGGCCTTCGTGAGGCTGATGCGCCCCGATGGCACCACGCTGCGGGATGGGGAGCACGACCTGGTGCTCTACAAGGTATGGGGGGACTGTGGGACAGCAGCGCTTCAGTGGCCAAGGTCCCCGTCCCTGCCTGAGCCACCGTGCTGGTGGCACGTACCCAAAGTCCCCGAGGGTTTGCAGTGCCTCCCTGCCGTCCTCGCTGTCCTTGGTGGCGGGGGCTCCCCGCTCACAGCGTCTCCAATCCTTGCGCTGCTCCCCTTGGAATGACAAGTTTCGTTTGGGAAAAGGTGATCTGAGCGTTTGTGACGGGGAGGGGACGTCCCCGTGGTGTGGCTGCGCTTCACCTGATTTCACCAGCGCTGGCGCTGCTCGGGTTCGCTCCGAGGGAGTGGAGGGGAGGGAAAATCGCTGCTCATTTGGGAAAAACACAATCAGCTCCAATGTGAAGGGTCCCTGAAGGCGCTGCTCCCTTACCTGGTGTCCCCTCCCCAGTCTGGGGCTGCTGTGACCAGAGCGGGAGGCACGAGCAGGTCCCTGCTGCCAGGGCGAGTTCAGGGCTCTTCCCCAGGTGTTGGCACCTTCTGGGGTCCCTGCCCGGCCATGGAGCTCCAATGTCCCCGGGGAGTCACCTGCTCCCCAACCCCTGGGCTGCTGCATGGGTGTGTTCTCTGATTTTGGCAACGTGACCACAGTTTCTCCAGGCAGAGCCACGTCCCTCCCCGAGCCCTGCCTGTTTTTGGGATGAGCCAACCTGCTCCTGCCTGCTGTGGCAGCCCAGGACAGGGACAGACCACGCTGTTCCTCCCCGAGGCTCCTGCACGCTTGAAATCATTACTGTGTCCCTCCTCCCTGCTTTATTTTTGGGGAAAACACCCAAATTCTTTAACTGCTGCCGTGGCCCTCGGTGCTGGCTCTGGTCCCTGGCTCTCTGGGGACAATGCAGGAGCATTGGGCATCTTTGGGACGTGCCAGTGCTGGCTGTGGCAGTGAGATCAAACGTCCCACAGCTCCCTCCTGGGTCCCTGCTCCCCTCAGAGCTGTCCCTGCCCTCCTGAACCACCACGTCCTGTCCTGCTCCGTCTTCCCCCTGTCTGACTCCGGCTCTTCCCGGCAGACACCGGGGGATGGATTCTGGGAGTCAGAAGCTATTTCATCTTTTTCTCTCTGCTTGCCAGAGGAATGTGAGTGACGGGCTTTTAGCTGCTCAGACCTCTTCATCTCCAGCTGCTCTGAGCTCTAGCCAGTTTTCCCTGTGCGGGCTCAGCCCTGGGAAGGAGCACAGGGCTCCTGTGTGTGTTGGCTGCTCATGGCAGGTGTCCTGTGGGGAGAAAAGCCAACAGCAAACAGCTCTGTCACCCCCATCTGACCTTCAGCTGGAGGGGTTTCACACCGTAAAGCTGCAGGCAGGGAAGGATAGATGTCTGTGAGCTGCAGCCTGGCCTGGTTCTGGTCATCCCCCACCTCCCAGGCTGGCCAACGAGCAGGGAAGGGACATTCAGAGTCACCCCAGTGATAAAATATCAATTAAATTCCCAGCTTAGAGCAGAGAACACAGAAATGGGCCGGTTTGTCACTGTGGAGGTGGGAGATGTGGGGTGACAGTGGTGTTGTAGGAGCAGCTGTCCTGGACACTGGAGTGTCCATGTCAGTGTCCCACTGCACGTCCATCCCTGCAGCAGTGCCCAGGGGTGTTTAATTTCCAGCCTCAGACTCCTCTTTGTCACTCTGCTCCTCCTGCCTGTTCTCCTGTCCCCACTGTGTGACACAGGCTGGGGTTTGGTGTTCCCCCCAGCTGAGCAGGGTCCCGGTGGATCCCCTCTGGGAGCAGCTCTGTGGGATCAATGTGGGGGAGCCAGAGGGGTGGGATGAGGGTGCTGGATGGTGAGAGCCACCAGCCATGGGGTCAGAACTGAGCCCCTGGGTCACACAAGGGCCAGCCCTGTCCCCTGCGGCTCCAGGTGTGACCTGTGCCGTGCCTTGCAGGGTGACAGCAAGAAGCTGGAGGACGCCAGCGCGTACCTGTCCCTGCCCTCGGAGCGGAGCCTGTCGGAGTCCAGGCTCCTCTCTGGCTCCTCCTTCCGTGTGAGCGGGGCCACGTCGGGCTTGGCCGTGTCCACCCGGGACAGCTTCCAGATCTCCACGCTCGTCTGCTCCACCAAGCTGACCCAGAATGGTGAGTGCTGGTTCCCCACGGTGGGGGAGGCGGGGATGTGTCCCCTCCCCGGTGGTGTTCCCACCCACTGTGGAGGCGATCTTTGGCCCTCCAGTGTCCATCACAGTGGGGCAGCAAGCTAAAAACCACGGGAATAGAGAGTGTTTAGCTACTGTTTGGCCATGGTCAGAACAGCCAAGGCTCGATCTGGGGACTTTGGGGGGGCTGCCATCCACTGGAAGGGATCAGCAGCGAGTGGAATTCCCACTTGAATGTGGCTGCTGGAAGCTCTGTGACCTTCCTTTGAAAATGGAGTGGGAATTGGAGCTCTGTGGTTGAAGCCTCATTCCTGGGTTAGCTCAGAGGAGTTTCCAGCAGCCCTGGGCTGCTCTGCACGGGTCAGGGCAGCCAGGAACATTTGTGACCCTTGGCCCTGGCACATCCCCCTTGGCCAGGGGAAGGGCCCACGGGAAGGCTGGGCTCTCCTCCCACCCTGCTGCAAGGCTGGAAGATGGGAATGGCTCACCCAGCTCTGGCTGAAGTGCAGGGGGCTCTGGGGACATGGCCTCGTGGTGTGGGGGTGTGACACACGGTGACTGCAGGCTCCAGGGCACTGTGGTTCAGCGTGGAGGGGTCAGGGTTGAGGCTGCTCCATTAATTTCCTTCCTGCAGCACAATTTTGTCTCCCACAGCCATGACCTATTTAAAGTTAGCGCTTTATGGCTCTGACATCAGGGGATTTCAGCACTGGGATGTGGCTGTGTGAGGGGGTAAGGGGGTTCTGGCTGTTCCTGGGCAGCGAGGATGGCATGGGGGAGCTGGGGGTTGGTAACACTGGGGTCTGACAGTGAGTGGTCAGTGCTGACCACCCCATTCCTCCTGCCCAGTGAACCTCCTGGGGCTGCTGAAGTGGCGCTCCAAGCCCAGCCTGATCTGCGGGAACCTCCAGAAGCTGATGAACGTGGATGGAGGGGAGGTCATCAAGGTACAGCCAGGGTTTGCTCCCTCACCTCTCTCTGATTCCTGCACCCACAGGCCCCCCGTGCCCAGAGCTGGGTGTTGGGTGGTGCTGGGGTCATTCCTGGAGCCCTCACAGCCCTCATGTCCCCCCAGTTCCTGCAGGACACGCTGGATGCCCTGTTCTCCATCATGATGGAGCACTCGGAGACTGATATCTATGACACCCTTGTGTTTGACGCCCTGGTGAGCAGAACCTGTGTGGGTCTCAGGCCTCTCCCAGTGCAGGGTGGGCACTGGTTGGACTGGAAAGATGGGGTTCACTGGTCTGAGTGACCCAGCACAGGGCAGGGCTGCGTTCTGAGGGACACTGTCCCTCTGGGGGACAATGCCAGCAGGATTCAAAGGAGTTTCTCCCGCACCGAGACAAGAGTGACCCCAGGGATGGGACCAGGGCAGGATGGGGGTCAGGGTGGGTGTTGCCCCCACCTTGCCCATGCCAAGCTGTGCCCCTGCCTGCTGCCCTCAGGTTTTCATCGTGGGGCTGGTGGCCGACAGAAAGTTCCAGCATTTCAACACGGTCCTGGAGGCCTACATCCGCCAGCACTTCAGCGCCACGCTCGCCTACAGGTGCCTTCCTGGGGGCTGTGGCACGGGGAGGGACAGGCTGGGACAGCTGGAATGGGGCTGGGACAGACAGGATGGGGCTGGGACAGTGGGTACAGGGAGGGACAGGCTGGGACAGCTGGAACGGGGCTGGGACAGTGGATACAGGGAGGGACAGGCTGGGACAGCCGG
>VZTZ01048487.1:49728-62683 GCA_013400955.1 Drymodes brunneopygia
GGCGGAGCCCCCGCGATGGGGAGCGCGCCCGGGAGCCGAGCCCCGGAACCCTGGAGGAGCCCCGGTCCCGGCACCGGGCGGTGCTGTGGCTGCGCTCCTCGGTCCCGCCGGTCCCCGGTGTGCCGGTGCTGCTGCTCGGGGCAGCGCTCGGCGGGGCGGCCGCGGGGCTGCGGCACCACGTGGATTCCCGAAGGAGCGGGAGCTGTTGGGGTTTGATCCGTTTGCCTCCCACAAGAGAATTCCCTGCAAAGCCGCTCGTGGCTAGGGCTGGCCGTGGGCGCACGGCGCTTCCCCGCGGCAGCTCTCGGTGGGCTACGCCCCATCCCGGGGAGCTCCCGGGGCTGCCCAGGGGCTGGTGCTGCGAACCTGGAGAAGAGGTTTGGGGAGCTGGGGGAAGAAGGGACAAGGGAAGGTGGGGGTGAACAGACCCCAGGGCAGTTGGGGCTCTGGGGTGCAAACTGACCGGAGGAACAAGGACAGTGTCCCAGTCCATGGTGCCGGCTGCAGGACCTGACCAGCTCCTCTCCCCCAGAGCCACTACGTGGCCTGCATGGCCGCCATCCTGAGCCAGATGGACAAGGACCACTACAGCGCCTACATCCAGGCCTTCCCGTCCCGGCCTGAGCTGATGGTGAGCGCTGCCCCATGGCAACAGCGGCACCTACACCCCCCCTCACAGCATCCCCCCGCAGGGCACTGCAGTCCAGCACAGCTCCCGACGTCTCTCACTCCCTTGCAGGACGTCCTCATGGAGACTTTCATCCTTTTCAAGGACCTGATTGGGAAGACAGTGTATCCCAGCGACTGGGTGGTGATGAATATGGTGCAGAACCGGTGAGGGACTCGGGAGGGACCCGCAGGGGGATGCCAGGGCAGGGCGTGAGCACCTGGGATGCTCCGGGGCAGGTGGACACTGGAACATGACTCTGGACGTGCAGGACTGGTGTGCTGGGCAGTATTTGGCTGCACTGAGTGGGCACAAAGGATTTTCCACCTCCCCGTGTCTGTGGGGTGATGGTGGGCACACCAGGCTGGGCAGTGGGCACGCCGGTGCTGCCCTCACTCAGTGCCCGTGCTCACTCGCCCCCAGGGAGTTCCTGCATGCCATCAACCAGTTTGCCACCACCTTGACCAAGATGTTCCTGAGCGACAGCAACTTCGAGCTGCAGGTGGGTGGGCGCTGCCTCAGTCCTGGTTCGGGCCAGGTGGGTCAGGAGAGGAGCCAGCCTGGCACTCATTCCCGTGCTTCCACTGCAGCTTTGGAACAACTATTTCCACCTGGCCGTGGCTTTCCTCACCCAGGACTCCCTGCAGCTGGAGAACTTCTCCCCGGCCAAGCGCAACAGTATCTTGGCCAAGTGAGTCCCCACCCCACCCGGCTGGCCACACCTCCAGTCCGGGCTCCGGGCTGCACCCATGCCACGAGATCAGGGATTTTGGGATGAGCTAGCTGGGCTGTGCTGCACCCCGGGCTGCAGAGAGGTGCTGACTGACTCTGTCCCGGCAGGTATGGGGACATGAGAGCCACCATCGGAGCGTCCATCCGGGACATGTGGTACAGCCTCGGTGAGCCACGGGGGGCACTGATGGGGGATTTTTGGGTCTCACTGGGCTGTTGTCCATCAGCACAATCCCCAGAGTGGCTGTGGGGAGCAGGATGTTGCTGGTGTGGGCCTGGGAGCCTGCATGGTGTGGACCTGCCCCCCAGCCCTCCCTGTCCTCCCAGGCCAGCNTCTCTCTCACCCCCGGGGTCCCCGCACCGCCGCGCAGTCCCGGTTTTTGGGGCTCCCCGCACCACGTCGCTGCTCCCGGCCCCGGGGTTCCCACGCCACGGCCGCGGGGCCGCCCGGGGTCCCGGTACCGGCCGGTACCTGAGGGCCGATNTGCCTCCCGCAGTTCCCCGGGCATCTCCTGCTCGCCGGGAGCAAAGGAGGGGAGGACAGGGAAGTGCCGCGACCCCCGGGAATCCGGGGACACCGCGGATCCCCCTCGCCAGCCCTGCTCGGCTCCTCNCTCGGTGGGCTACGCCCCATCCCGGGGAGCTCCCGGGGCTGCCCAGGGGCTGGTGCTGCGAACCTGGAGAAGAGGTTTGGGGAGCTGGGGGAAGAAGGGACAAGGGAAGGCGGGGGTGAACAGACCCCAGGGCAGTTGGGGCTCTGGGGTGCAAACTGACCGGAGGAACAAGGACAGTGTCCCATTCCATGGTGCCAGCTGCAGGACCTGACCAGCTCCTCTCCCCCAGAGCCACTACGTGGCCTGCATGGCCGCCATCCTGAGCCAGATGGACAAGGACCACTACAGCGCCTACATCCAGGCCTTCCCGTCCCGGCCTGAGCTGATGGTGAGCGCTGCCCCATGGCAACAGCGGCACCTACACCCCCCCTCACAGCATCCCCCCGCAGGGCACTGCAGTCCAGCACAGCTCCCGACGTCTCTCACTCCCTTGCAGGACGTCCTCATGGAGACTTTCATCCTTTTCAAGGACCTGATTGGGAAGACAGTGTATCCCAGCGACTGGGTGGTGATGAATATGGTGCAGAACCGGTGAGGGACTCGGGAGGGACCCGCAGGGGGATGCCAGGGCAGGGCGTGAGCACCTGGGATGCTCCGGGGCAGGAGGACACTGGAGAATGGCTCTGGACGTGCAGGACTGGTGTGCTGGGCAGTATTTGGCTGCACTGAGTGGGCACAAAGGATTTTCCACCTCCCCGTGTCTGTGGGGTGATGGTGGGCACACCAGGCTGGGCAGTGGGCACGCCGGTGCTGCCCTCACTCAGTGCCCGTGCTCACTCGCCCCCAGGGAGTTCCTGCATGCCATCAACCAGTTTGCCACCACCTTGACCAAGATGTTCCTGAGCGACAGCAACTTCGAGCTGCAGGTGGGTGGGCGCTGCCTCAGTCCTGGTTCGGGCCAGGTGGGTCAGGAGAGGAGCCAGCCTGGCACTCATTCCCGTGCTTCCACTGCAGCTTTGGAACAACTATTTCCACCTGGCCGTGGCTTTCCTCACCCAGGACTCCCTGCAGCTGGAGAACTTCTCCCCGGCCAAGCGCAACAGTATCTTGGCCAAGTGAGTCCCCACCCCACCCGGCTGGCCACACCTCCAGTCCGGGCTCCGGGCTGCACCCATGCCACGAGATCAGGGATTTTGGGATGAGCTAGCTGGGCTGTGCTGCACCCCGGGCTGCAGAGAGGTGCTGACTGACTCTGTCCCGGCAGGTATGGGGACATGAGAGCCACCATCGGAGCGTCCATCCGGGACATGTGGTACAGCCTCGGTGAGCCACGGGGGGCACTGATGGGGGATTTTTGGGTCTCCCTGGACCGGTGTCCATCAGCACCATCCCCAGTGTGGCTGTGGGGAGCAGGGTGTTGCTGGTGTGGGTCTGGGAGCTGCATGGTGTGGACCTGCCCCCCAGCCCTCCCTGTCCTCCCAGGCCAGCGCAAGATCGAGTTCATCCCGGGCATGGTGGGTCCCATCCTGGAGATGACGCTGGTGCCGGAGCTGGAGCTGCGCAAGTCCACCATCCCCATCTTCTTCGACATGATGCTGTGCGAGCACCGGCTCACTGGGAGCTTCAGCCGGGTGAGGGCCGCGGCTGCTGCAGGGCCAGCAGGATGGGCTGGGAGCCACCCACAGCAAGGGAGGGCACGGCCTGGGAGCGGGGACCAGCGGCGTCTCTGCCGGGAGATCACTGGGGAGGGGCTGCTCCGAGCTCAGCTCCTCCTCATCCCCTCTCCGCAGTTTGAGGACGAGATCCTGCGCAAGCTGGACAGCGAGGTGGAGGGCGGCCGGGGGGACGAGCAGTACATGCAGCTTTTCAAGAGCATGTGAGTGTGCAGTGATGCCCCTGCCACCTTCTCCCCAGGGCACCGCCCTTTGCTGTCACCATCCCTGCCATCCCGCTCGTCCTCACGCTGTGCCCTCACCCGGAGTGTGCCACGGGGGAAAGGGAGCAGCGAGGAGGAAGGCTGGAGCCTGAGCACCACCGTGTGTTCCCCGCACACCTCTGCTGCCCCAGCCAGTCTGCCCCTGGTGTTAGCTCTGCCCCAGGTGATGTCCCTGTCCCCGGTGATGCCCTTGCCCTAGGAATTACCCTATGCCTTAAGTGATGTCACTGCCCCAGGTGTTATCCCTGCCCCAGGAATTACTCCTGCCCCGGGTGATGCCCCTGCTCTGCCCAGGCCTTGCCCCTGCCCTCTGCTGCTGGGCAGGGCAGTGGTGGGAGCACTGCAGAGATGCCTGTGCAGTGGGACCCGTGTCCCTTTCTCCTCCCCAGCCTGCTGAGCTGCTGCCAGCGCCATCCTGAGCTGGCCAAGCCTGGAGAGGACTTTGTGAAGCTGGTGAGCGAACTCCTGGAGCGGCTCCTGGACTACCGGGCTGTCATGAACGACGAGAACAAGACCTACAGCATGAGCTGCACCGTCAACCTCCTGGTGGGCACTGGCGCCCTGCTCCAGCTCCCTGAGGCTGGCAGGGCTCATCCCCATGTCCCCAGCTCCCTGGGGCATGTTCCCACTCTTTCCCAGGGCACCAGGGCTGGTTGGGCTTGTCCCTGCATCTCCCCGAGTCCCTGGCACAGCAGAGATGGGCTGCACATGGTGTCAGAGCTGATGTCCCTTGGGAGTCACCCCAGGGCCATGGCCAACCCCATCCCTGAGTGGGGACAGTCCTGGCAGCACCATGACCCAGAGGGTGGCAGTGTGGGGGGCTGTGGCATGTGCCACCCCTGGGGCCACTCAAACAACCTTTCCACAGAACTTCTACAAGGAGATCGACCGCCAGGCCATGTACATCAGGTGAGCACAGCCCTGGGGACACTGGCAGCACCTGGGGTGGGGGGTCCTGAGTGTTCCCAGTGGGATGGGGTTGGCAGAGCAGCCTGAGGGGTGATGGGGCTCTGCCCCCAAACTGTGCTGGCTGCTGTGCCCCACACGTGGGACTGTCACTCCCCACGCATGGCTCTGTAACTCCCAGGTACCTGTACAAGCTGAAGGATCTGCACATCAGCTATGAGAACTACACCGAGGGAGCCTACACGCTGCTGCTGCACGCCCGGCTGCTCATGGTGGGCACAGGGGGCTGTGGAGGGTGGGCAGCCCTGGGGGCTTGGTGTGACAGGCCCCTGCTCCCTTGTGCAGTGGTCAGAGGAACCGAATGCAGCCCCTGTGCCAGGCCCACACCACCCTGACCTGAACACCCAGCGCCAGCTGAAGGAGGCTCTGTACAACCAGATCATTGAATATTTCGACCAGGGCAAGGTGAGTGTGGCCACCTGCCCCTACAGACCCTGCAACCTCTGAGCCCCAGCAGCTGCAGGGAGCTGGGCTGGTTTAGGGCAGGCTTGGCCACCTTGCCACCATTGCCCCTGTTCCAAGCTCTCAGAGTCCATCCTCAGCACAGCCCCTTGCTCTCCCCACTGCTGCAGTAGGGCTGGAGCTGCCCTGCAGTGAGCCTGGGCTGGATTGTTCACCCCACAGCCACTGTCCTTCATCCCATCCCTATCCCATCCTGTCCCATCCTATCCCAGCCCAGTCCTGGTACTGCCAGGGGCCGGCAGCTCAGACATCTCAGGACAAAAGCTTGATGGGGTGGGCTGGGGGGCTCCAGGGCTGGAGATGGTGGGAAGCTGAGTCCTGCTGCTTCCCACTGGACCCCCAGTCCCCATAGGAGAGTCCTCTCCCCCTCCTCACAGGGGGCGGGGGTGCAGGTGTCCCCACAGGCAGGGTGGTCTCTGCTGGACGTCCCCAGTGTCCCCTTCCCCAGCTCACCCTGCCCTGGGGGGCCCTGTCCTGGCCCCTCTCTTCTCCAGATGTGGGAAGAAGCCATCCACATCTGCAAGGAGCTGGCGGAGCAGTACGAGAGCCACGTCTTCGACTACGAAATGCTGAGTGACATCCTGGTGGGTGCCTGGCTGGGATGGGGGTGCTGCTGGCAGGGCAGGACGGTGGGGATGAGCTGGGGGGAGTGGGGGGTCTGCAGGGCCCCATCCTGTCCTCATCCTGCCCCTCTCCCCTGCAGCAACGAGAAGCAAAGTTCTACGAGAAGATCCTGAAGGTGCTGCGGCCCAACCCGGACTACTTTGCCGTGGGGTACTACGGGCAGGGCTTCCCCACCTTCCTCCGGGTGAGCAGAGCCAGGAGCCACCTCCATCACTGGTCCCCACCTGGATGTGGAGCTGTGGGTCACAGCTCTCTGAGTGTCATCATCCACCCCATTCCTTAGCTAGCGTCTGTCCCCTCCACCTGTCCTGGAGATGGACGTGTGTCCTGGGGACAAGGTCAGATGGTTTGCACAAGTCCAGTCACTGTCCTGCCATCCACCCAAGCTGCCACACTCTTGTAGAAGCTACTGAATTCGTCAGGCAGGATTTGTCCTTAGTGACATTGCTTGGCTGGCACCAATCCTGATTCTCCATGTGCCTTCTTCCTTTTTCCTCTAGTTCCTGGGTTTGGGGAGATGTTTTTTTTCTAGGGGGGGGATGTCTCCTGCTTGGCAGGGGGCTCAGCCTCATCAGCAGCAGCACCCAGTGCTCTGGGACTCTCTGGCCCTGCTCTGTGGCACAGGGATGAGCTGTCACCTTCCTCCCCTGCAGAACAAGGTCTTCATCTACCGGGGCAAGGAGTACGAGCGGCGTGAGGACTTCGAGATGCAGCTGCTGAGCCCCTTCCCCAACGCTGAGAAGCTGAAGAGCACATCTCCCCCCGGCCAGGACATCACCGACTCCCCAGGGCAGTGTATCCTCTGTGCACGGGGTGGGAGGGTGGCTCGCTTGAGGGAATTCCTGCAGTGCCTCCCTGTACCCCTGGGGTTCACCCCTCTGGGAGCTCCTCTCCCCTGCAGCCCTGTCCCCCAGTGCGTGCCCGTGGCTCCTTCACTCCCACAGACATCCAGTGTTTCACCGTGCAGCCGACAGAGGAAGCCAAGGTCCGGCTCAAGGGGCGGAGCATCCCAGAGCAGATCACCAAGTGAGTGTCCAGCACAGGGAGCCCCTGCTCTGGCCTGTGTGGGTGGGTGGGACACAGTGTGAGGTCCTCTCCCATCTCTGCCTCTTCCCTCCTCACAGCTTCTACAAAGCCAACCACATCCAGAGGTTCAGCTACTCACGGCCTTTCAAGAGGGGCCCGAATGATCCCGAAAATGAATTTGCAGTGAGTGCTGGGAGGGGCTGCCAGGACTCCCAGCTGGGAGGGACAGGAGCCAAAGGTCCAGAGGAGAGACAGGGGGTCCCCAGTTCCTGGGATGGGGAAGGTGGCAGCCCTGTGCTCACAGAGGTGGGAGCCCCCCATGCCATGGGGCAGCCAGGGGTGACCCAGGGTGATGGCAGAAGGGTGGGGAGTGACTGCTGCTGTTCCCACAGAACATGTGGATTGAGAGGACAACCTTCAGGACAGCCTATCCCCTGCCCGGCATCCTGCGCTGGTTCGTTGTGACCTCCACTGAAACGGTGAGGAGGGGGCTGGGGGGCAGCAGGGCCCTCCCAAAATTCTGGTGGGCACAGACACCCAACCCCCAGCCCTGTCAGGAGCTCAAGCCAGGGCATGGGGAGCGTGTCCTGCCTGTGCCATGCTCTGTGGGCAGCAGGGGCAGTGTGTGGGGAGCAGCAGAGGTGCTGGAGGGGTGTCAGCAACTGCTTTGTGCCTCTATCAGAGGCAGGGGCTTGGCCAGCATCCAGGGAGGCTCAGAGGCCACAGCAGTGGGGATGGGATGTCTGGTGGGCTGTCACAGGATGCCCTGGCTGGGCTGTCACAGGATGCCCTGACTGGGCTGTCACAGGATGCTGCAGGCACAAGGACGTGTGTCTGCCATGGTGCTCAGGCTGTGCACCCCACTGTCACCCCCAAAAGTGACACCAGTGGTTACCCAGGTTTCCTGTAGGGTCACTGACCCTGTGCTGGACACCCAGTGCCAGGGGTCTGAGGGGCTCCATGGGGTGACATGTGCAGCCTCAGGGGTCCCTCCTGCAGGGGTGGGGAGAGCCCACCCTGCCAGCCCTAACGAGGAGGGGCAGGGGGCTGTGCCAGCACGTGCTGACCCCTCCCTGGGCACAGATCATCATCTCCCCCCTGGAAAACGCCATTGAGACTATGATGAGAACCAATGAGAAAATCATGAGTGAGATCAACCGGCACCAGAACGACCCCAGCCTGCCCATCAACCCCCTCTCCATGCTGCTCAACGGCATCGTGGACCCCGCGGTCATGGGCGGCTTTGCCAAGTATGAGAAGGTGAGGACACAACAAGGGGTGTGTTGGGGCCAGCTGGGCACACCCAGGACTGGCACTGTCACCACTCTGCCATCCCCAGCCCGTGTGGAGCTGGGCCAGCCCGGCAGTGGGACTGAGGAGAGTTGTTTGCAGGCTTTTTTCCAGGAGCCCTACATGCAGGAGCACCCTGAGGATGCAGGGAACATCGAGAAGCTGAAGGACCTGATCGCCTGGCAGGTACCAGGCACAGCTTCCCTGTGGCAGGGACAGCTGCCCCCGGTGTCCCCTGTCCCTCCCTGTCCCAGGGAGCCCCATGACTCCCCGTTCTCCCGCAGATCCCCCTGCTGGCAGAGGGCATCCGGATCCATGGGCAGAAGGTGACAGAGGACCTGCGGCCCTTCCACGACCGGATGGAGCAGTGCTTCGAGCAGCTGCGGGCCAAGGTGGAGAGCCAGTACGGGGTGCGAGAGATGGTGAGTGCCACCGTGGTGATGGGCAGGGGGCAGGCACGGCTGGGGGGCACAGGTGACACTGGACAAGCCAATGCAGCTGTGAGGCAGCAGGGAGCAGCTGGCTGAGGCCACAGCTGGGGCAGGAATGGGGTGAAGGGCACTGGGCATGGGGGACCTCGGGGTCCCTGCCTGCCCCAGGAGGGGGCACAGCACTGCTGGGGGTTGGCTGGCACTGGCACAGAAGCAGGACTGGTTGGAGAGGGCACTGTCTGGGCTCAGGGAAGGATTGGGGAGGCTCTGCCCTCTCACCCCTCCTGGCTGTCTCTCAGATGTTCTTTGAGGACCGGCGGAGCGGCCGACCCCGGTCCATAGCCTGGGTACCTGACTGGGACCGGCTGAGCCACGCTGGAGCCAGGCAAGTGCTGTGGGCAGTGCTGGCTGTCCCCTGTCACCACCCTCAGCCCTCCCTGCTGAGCCTTCCTCACTCCCCTCTGCCCCAGGTGCTTCTCTCCCACCTCCCCAATCCTCCGCCCTTCCACCTTCCCTTTATGCCAAGTGCATCTCAGGTGGCCCTGTGCCTGTGGGGGGCATGCAGGAGAGACACCCCATGTGCAGCCCCCCAGGCTCACCTGGACAGCGCTGTCACCTGAGCCACCCACTCTTGTCCCCCAAACCTCCCCTGCTCAGCTCTGCCATGGACAGTGCTGGTGCCTGGCTGAGTGGGGCCACTCCCAGTGATGCTCCAGCTGGTCCATGGCATAGCCCTGCTCCTCCTTCCCCTGCTGCCCCTCACCTGTGCCAGTCACCCCACAGCACAGAGGCACCCCCGACCCCAAAGCCTGCCCCCCGCCCCTCTGAGAGCGAGGAGCGCCGGAACGAGCGCAAGGAGAACCGCGCCAGCTCCATCTTCGGGCCGCGGCGGGACTCGCGCCAGTCCATCTCGGAGCTGCCAGAGCCCAAGGTGATGCTCAGCACAGCCCTGGTGCCTCCCTGGGGCTCTGCTTGCACTCCCCCCTGGATGTCCTGTTGCACCCTGAGCCCCACAGCACCAGCCCCCAGCCTGGATGGGACCCCTCGGGGGGCTGGTGGCAGCCCCTGCTGCAGGGAAGGCAGGAGCAGGGGCTGGAGAGGCACAAGGTGGAGACCCAGGGCTGCAGGGGCTGCCACCCAGCCTGGCCCCCCGAGGTGCTGAGCTTCCCCTCTGTGTTCCAGGATGAGAAATGGAGACTCTCGTGCAACATGAGTGAGAGCAGCCCGAGCTCTGATGGGAAACAGCCCCTGCCAAGCCGAGCTGCTGCCGGTGCTCAGCCCAGCGCTGCAGGTACAACGTGCCAGGCCACCTTTCTCCAGAAAGGGCCATCCTACAGCCCCACGAGCAGGGCTGTACCCTCCCACACCCCCCCTCACCCCCCTCATGGTGGCACAGAGTGTGGGAGCACAGGCACATCCATGCTGAACACTCCGTGGGGCTGTAGCCATTGATCCTGGACCTTGTGCCACTGGGTCTTGGTGCCAGGAGCTGCTCCTGGTGGGAGCCAGGCCCCTGCTCCTGTAGGGACTGGGGACTCACAGCCCTGGGCACACCCCCAGGCTGGCTGAGCCTCCATCCCACCTCTCCTGCCTGCACAGGCTCACCCCTGTCTCCCACTGGCTTTGGTGGCCGCGTGAAAAGTGCCAGCAAGCTCCCGCCACTGCCCCGCAAATTCAGCCCCTCGGTGTACGAGACGTTCCTGGAGCAGAGCAATGCTGCAGCAGGAGGGAAGGTACTGCAGGGGAGGCACTGCAGGGGAGGCATGGGCTGGCTCTGGCCCCAGTCCCCCCACCCCTCACCTCCCTCTCTGCTCACAGGCATCATCCACGTCCCCGACAGATGGGAACAGAAGCCTCAAGTCACCACCGCTGCCACCACCCAAGTCCAAGCGACTGTCACAGCTGTGACCTGATGCCACCTGCACTGTTCACAGCGGCCACCCCTGCCCAGAGTGTCCCCGTGCCCAACCAGCTGCTGGACACATGGCCCTGCTTGATTCTCACCTGCTGGAGCACCTCTTGCAGCACTGACACCTGGGGCAGCCCACATGGCCGTGGGACTCCCTGTGTGCACCGGGCATTGCCACCCTGTGTCCCACCAGCTCTGGCTACTGCCACCCTCCAGGTGTCCCCTGGGGCTGGGATCCACCTGACCCTGGATGGTTCCTATGCCATCAGAGCTGTGCTGAGCTCCCACTCATGCAGCCCCTCCCAGCCATGAGGACACCCCTCCCTCCACCCGAGCTGCCCACAGACTGTGCCAGTGGCAGGGAGCCAGTGACTTTCCCAGTGGCATTTCTGAGCAATTCCTGCTCCCCACTCGTGGGACAGCTCCCACCCTTGGCTGCCCACCCCATCCTGCAGCACCAGGACACTTTCCTGGCCCAGACTGCACAGGAGCCAGCCAGGTGTGCAGTGACACAACCAGGTGTGCACAGGGACCTGGGCAGCCTCATGCTTTGCAGTGCCACCTCTCCTGCCCACATCTGCCACCTGCACCAGGCAGGTGTCACTGCCCTGACTGGCCATGCCACACTCAGCTCCTGCTTCTGCACTGCAGCCATGGCTAATAAAGGGCAAACACATCAGCTGGGTACCTGCATGGGGCTGAGCCCTGGCACCCACCCCTGCTTGCCCATGGCCCACCCCCAGCTGGCACCACCCCAAAGCAGAAGGACTTGCCCTCCTGCCACAGGGAGCCCAGTGGTCACTCCCCAAAGCCAGGCTGTGCTTGCTGGACAGAGGGAGGGGACTCGATGCTCAACCCCTGAGCTGGCACAGGGCTCTTTATTCAGGTGGGCTCAGTTGTATTTACAGTCTGTTACAGGGGGACTTGGACCCGTAACCAAGGGCTGGGAGAGTGCAGGGGCTGCCTGGGGCTGGGAGCTGCCATCAGCTGGTTCCAGTCTACAGGGGAGAGTGGGATCAGCTCCTGAGGCGAGGGCTGAGGGAGAGTCACGGGGAGAAGGTGCCTCATGGCATGAACACGGGGCCTGGGAGCAGTTGGGCTGTGCTGGTGCCAGGCTCTCCCCGCATTCCCAATGGAGCAGGAGCTGCTGCCTGCCCAGCTCCTCACAGGGGGTTGGCTGAGGAGGCTGCCAGGCGCTTCCCAATGTAGATCCTGCATTGGAGAGAGTGACTGTGAGGCACTGGTACAGGGTGCTGGGCCCCAGCAAGGCAAGATGGCAGCAGAGAGCACCCAGGGATGAGCAGCTCCAATGCAGGAGTGTTCCCTCCTCCCCCAGCCCCCAGGGTGAGACACTCCACACACTCACCCCAGTCCCATAGGCAGCAGGATGTGCTGGTCAAGCAGGGCCCAGAGTCAGCAGGTGGCTGAGCAGGAGCGAGGGGATGAAGAGCAGCAGCAGCTCCGAACTGAAAAGTCTCTTCTTCCTCCCCACTGCACCTCCCTGCAGGCTCCACAGCACTGGCTGGGGGGAGCACACAAAGGCAAATTCCCTGGGAAAAGTGCATGGTTAACAGGGGCACAGGGACAGCGGGATGGGGGGGCAGCAGGATGTGCTGGTGGGGGACACAGGACTTACTTTGGAGGCAGGTACCGAGGGCAGCGGGTGCACGCCCAGCCCAGGGACGCTGTCAGGCGTCGCTGCCTCCACTTGGCTTCCTCTGGCACATCCCACTGGAAGGAGACACAGGGCGGGTCAGAGCAGGGCCCGGGGGCACGGCAGGGTGTGGTGGGGACAGCTCCCTCACCTGCCGGGCATGGGGGCAGCCCGGTGGGGGCTGGCTGTGGGCAGGCAGCACCTCACTCTCCCCTGACTGCTCGCTCCCATGGCTGGCTCTGTCATCATCCCAGGCTGGAGAGCCCAGCACGAGCAGGGCCCTGCAAACAGAAACTCTCAGTCACTGAGCCCAGCCTGTGGCCCCCCGGAGCCCGGCTCCCCCTCGGGACTCACCCGTCACTGCTCTCTGTCTCCAGCTGGGCCTCCAGCAGCATCCGCTCCACGTCGGCGTGGCAGGAGAAGGGCGAGGGCGCCGGCTCGGGCTCGGGGCAGCCTGGGCCACACCACAGCTCCACCCAGGAGCCTGGAGGGGCTGTCAGCCCCTGCGCTGCCCCAGGCCCACCCCTGCACCCCATCCCATCCCGACTGGGAGCCCTCCCCGGCACACCCCGCACCCCTGCCTGCAGACCATTGGAGCACCGAACGCAGTTCCTGAGCCGGGACGTCCCATGCACCCCAGGGCTGCTCTCCCAGGACCCGCATCTGCCTCTGCCCCTGTGGTGCTCGCCAGTTCCCCTGATGCC